>CM023099.1:18754366-18944700 GCA_013103745.1 Gardenia jasminoides
GTTGGTGAGTGTTCAAGTGCTTGTTATTTTCATGCTTGGATGTTTGATTTGATGAAATTCATTTGAAAAGCATGCTTGTTTGACTTGGTGGCGTGTACTTTACGAGGCTCACCCTTGTTTAGACTTGAATTGATTGAAATCTTAAAATGCTTATGCGTGTGCTTGTTCTTGACATACTGTTATGCTACGTTCAGTTGTATGTACCACACTCAAGAGGGGAGGTACCTCTCCTCCCGTTTAGGTGGGATTGTTGATTAAGTCGGGGAGCGTAGTCACCACCGACTCGATTATAGCGGTAGTGTACCGCGCTCTATAGAAGCGGGAGGCCTCATCTTGACGACTTACTAATTTGGTTTAACGATATTACTATTTTGTGAGCGTCAGGGCGGTAAGGGGTGTGGGCGATCGGTGAGTAAAGAGTGATTACTGCGATTACGTGAGATTGTGGTTGACTCCAGAGTTCAACTTTGAGTCGGGCCAGGAGACAATGGATGGGCGGCAAGTTGTATCCTTTTCTAGTGAATATTTTATACCACTGTATGTGTTTCACGTTTTTCCTATTATTGTTCTATTGAAGTGTGTTATTGCTTTAACCCTGCTTGTGCAGAATTCTTGGCCTTCACGAGCTTTGCTCACCCATAAGTTTGTTTTCCTTGCAGTGCGGAGGGGTGCCGGAAATCGGATTCTAGTTTTTTGGATTTTCTTTTCCTTTGTATAAGTTGGAAGATGATGGATGCCTTAGATGGTTTGTAGTATTTTGAGTTGTTCCAAGCGTAACCTTGATGAATTTTAGAGGTTGTAATTTATAAGAATTTGTCGTTTCTTTTACTATGGTTTTATGGTTATATCTTTTGAGTCCTCTGGCGAGGAAGTTGGGCAGGCGTGACCCTACGGGTTGCCTTACTGGGGAAAAGTGGGGCATCACGGAGTTAATTGTGCTCGAGCCTAGGTTTGAGATCATTTGGAACCCTTTAGGAAATTACTTTTGAGTAATGAGTGTTTAAGATTCTACCTTGTGGGTTTATGGTTTGTTTGTAGGTATGGAGGGAGGTAATGGTGGACCCGGAGCCAAATGGGGCTATTGGTAATGAAGCGAGCTATGTATGGTCATGTAGCACACATTGGGGCTGTCAGCTGGAGTGCTTGGAGGAGGGCCTCTTATTGACTACACCAAGGAGATCTGCTGCTGTCCACAGCAGGGAAGCGCTTTCTTACCCCGAGTTGGTGTTGTCTAGCCAAATGGCGCCGGCAACTATTGAATCAAAAAGCAGGCTAGTGATGAAAATGAGGGTTCTGGGATATTAGAAATGGCCAAGGATTAGAATTATGGAGTTGGGCGATGGAGTGTTTCTGGAGCAGACTGAGCCGAGCCGCTCAAGGCAAGGTCGAGGCTCAACTTCGCTGACTAGGGTGGCTTGAGGGTCGGCGGTTGCTCTGATCTTGAATAATGCTACTAACTTATTGGAGGAGGTGGAAATGGTTGAGTTGGAGGAGGTGCCAGGCTGGGGATGAGGGTTTCGGCCGAACCCTCTGGAGAGAGCGTTGAGGAGGGCAGGTCGAGGACCCTCAGAGCAGGAGGAGGAGAGAGCTAGGTGGCTTCGAGAGCTAGATTAGGAGGTGCAATCTTTTGACTTTTGGTTTTGTCTAGGACAGTTTGGAGTGAGGCTCATGAAGCCTATAACTTTACATGACTAACTGTATTTTGTTGGCACAAGTGTGCTGTATTTGAACATGCCCATGACTTTTACCACTTGTAACCTTTGACTATGTGAATATATGTTCATATGTGTTAATATATTTAGTTCGATTATTTGACTGTTGTTATGATTGAATGTTATTTGAAATAATTTTCTTTTGTGTAATTCTTTTCATGATGCATTTAGACATTTGGAGACTATGGAAACCAGGTTCGAGGGGCGGTGAGGCCTTGGCGTGAGCGTGAACCCTCAGTGCAGGTCTTGGAGGTGGGACCAGGAAGGGATCGAGGCGGTGGAAATGTAGAAGATGCTGCGGCTATCAATAAGATGACTAGTATTCCGCGTCCCTTCTGCTAACAACCAAGGTGGATAGCAAAACCAGTACATGTAGGCTCCAACGCCACGGGGAGAAGATAGAAACCCTGGAGCGTTTTCTTAAGTTCACGCCGCTAAGTTTTAGGTGGGGCGACTGATATATGGAGGGTTGGTTCGAAAGAATGACCCGACATATTTGCCGGTCCAGATTATCTTGAGGAGAGTAGTGATGTTCACCTGCAATTTGAGGGCTCAGACTAGATGTCGTGGTGGAATGCCATTAGGGGCTAAATGGGAGAGAACGAGACCCATGGACTTGAGCAATTTTAAAGAATTTGATGTGAAGTTTTGCCTCCTATGATCCGGAGAAAAGAGGATGATTTCATTAGGTTGAGGCAAGGAACAATGAGTGTGGCGATTAGAAGATTCAGTTCTGAAACTCTCAAGTTTGCACGAGCGCAGAGTTAGTGGTCCCTTGAAGGATTAGGCAGTGATTCATTGAGGGATTATGTTGAAATTCAAGAGCTCCCAGCCATGGCCCTTAAATTAATACTTGCAGGCCTTAGAAAAGGAATAAAGGGTGGAAAGTACTAGCTTTAAGTGAGCTTTCCTTCATGCTAGAAAAGAAATGTCCCAGAGTGGGAGTGGGTGTAGGGCACGTGGATAAGTGCGTGAGCCCCATTTAAAGTTGGGATGTAGGGAGTAGGAGGAGTGCAGCTTGGCGAGCATCTAGGGGACCTATGGGAAGAGGAGCTACTAGTAGTGAGTCGGTTCAGACTCAACCATACACAGGAGGTTCCGTGTCTACCTCCTCGGGTGGGTGTGGATATTGTGGAAAACCAAACCACACGCATAGATGATTGTTGGAGGAAAGCGGGCCAAAATGCTTAAAATTTGTGGGAGTGCTCGAGCACATTGCCAAGCATCCCAACATCTCGTCATGCAGGTGGTAGCTCCCAATCATCACGCTAAGTCAACCTCCAAACAGTCCAGCGTGGGGGGATGAGAAGGTTACCGTTAGAGTGTATGCTATGGACCCGATGCAGGTTCCCCGATCCTCTGAGGTTGTTGAAGAGGTGCGATTCCCTATATTTCACCGTCAGCAAAGTTTTAAGTGATCCGGGGCAACCCATTCTTTTGTGAATCCCTACTTGCATGGAGGCGTAGATGTTAAATCTGAAAAACTCCATATGATCTAGGGTTGAAGCACGCCCTCTTGGAAACCGAACCGACTTATTATCTAGCTTCGGTTTATAGGAATTGTAATATTTGGATTCTTTGAGCCGAAAATTGCTAGTGGACTTGATGAGTGCGGAAGTCAAGGGCTATAATGTTATCTTGGGAATGGATTGGTTAGCTATCATGCTCCAATGTGAGCCGAAGATGGTAGAATTGCATGTCTGGGAGGCCAACTTTAAAGAATAGATGTAAGTGGTAGATTAGCGTCATATTCTTGTGAATCGAGCTAGGAAGTTGTTGAATGAAAGGGTTCTTAGCCTCGATCAATACACAGGGGATAAGGTAAAGTTGGAAGATGGTAGTGAGAGAGAATTTCCGATGTATTCCGAAGAATTGAAATCATTACCACGAAAGGAGATAAGCGTTTAAGATTGAGGGTGACTCGGGAGACAACTATTTCTAAGTGCCTTATAGGATGGCGGCTGAATTAAGAGAGAATTGAACAAACTTCAATTACAATTTGCTGGAATGGGGACTTCATTAAAGAGGAAAAGCGATTCACTTAAAACCAGGGTGCATGGGTGTTGTTGTTAAAAAAGAAGGGATGGAAGCCTAAGATTGTGTATAGACTATCGGGGATTGAATAATGTTACCATTAGAACATACCCCTACACATCGATGAGCTTTTTGTCGTTCAGGTCTGAGGTGTACTCTAAGTTGGATCTGAGCGCATGGGTTACTAGCAATTGAGGATGAGAGAGGACATACCCAAGACATTTTGGTGGTATGGGCATTTTGAGTTCGCGGTGATGCCATTTGGGTTGATGGCCTTTTATTTTGTTCATGGATTTGATGCATCGAGTTTTCAAGCCTTACCTGGATCAATTTGTAGTGGTGTTTATGATGACATTCTTGTATTTTCTAAAACTCGAGAGGATCATGAGCGACATTTGAGGGATAGTGCTACAAACCCTAAGAGAACATCAGCGTATGCCAAATTCAGCATGAGTGTGAATTTTGGCTGGAGGAGTGAAACTACAGGCCATATAATCTCTAAAGATGGAATTACGATGTAGACAACTAAGGGGAAGGTGTGTCAAAATGGAAGCAACCGGAGAATCCAACGGAGATTGAGTTTTCTAGAGTTTAGGCCCGGTTATTACCGGCTGTTCATTAAAGATTTCTCAAGATAGCGCGGACCTATGACCGAGTTGACCAAGAAACATAGAAAGTTTATATGGGACACTAAGTGCGAGAAGGAGTTTTCGGAATTGAAAGCGGTTGATTGAGAACTGTGTTGGCACTTAATGGAAAGGATGGATATGTGGTGTTCAAGGCGCGCTCAAGAAGGAAGGAGCTAGGTTGTGTATTGATACAAAATGGCGGGTTATAGCTTACGCCGCTTGGAGGAAGTTAAAACCTCATGAGCAAGTATCCATCCATGATATGGAGTTAGGCTGCATGTAGTGTTTGCATTCGTAAGTGGAGATTACATTACTATATGGGGTAACATTTGAGGTTTTCCTTGACCATAAGAGCCTTAAATATCTATTTTTCCCGGAAGAGTTGAATTTGAGGAACAAGCGTAGATGGGTGGAGTTTTGGAGGGCTATGATTGCGATTAAGTACACCAGGAAAGCTAATGTGATAGCGGATGCATTGAGCCGAAAAGGTACAAGTAGTCAGCTTGATGGTGAAGGAATGGCACATGTTAGAGAAAGTAGTGTTTGGAATCCCCATCTCACAAGTCAACAAAGTTGTACTAGGAAATATTGAATTAAGATCTGCACACTCTTGGACAAGATTAAAGAGGTGTAAAGAAGGCTCCCAAAGTAAAAGGTGGTTGGAAAAGGTCGAGGAAAAAAGAGCTCCAGATTTTATCGAGCTCCCGGGAGGAGTTCTCGGTATACGAGAAATGAATAGTGGTACCAAAGGATGGAACTCAAGAAGGAGATAAGAGGAAGCTCATTGATCAAAAGTATCTGACGGTACACCGGGAAATAAGATGTACAAGGATTTGAAAGTCAAGTCTTGGTGGGAAGGCATGAAGAAGGAAATAACAATTTGTTCGACATGCAATATGCTGAAGGTTAAGCGAGAACATCAAACCCTCACGGATTATTGCAACCATTGGAGGTACCGTGTGGAAATGGGAGGATATTACCATGGATTTTGTATGGTGAACACTGAAGATGGCATGGCGATTTGGGTTATTGTAGGCCAGCCGACTAAATCTTACGCACATTTCTACCCATAAGCATGAAATACCATGGAGAAATTGGCTAAATTGTATATGGATAAAGTCATAAGGTTGCAGTATTCACTGTGAGCATAGTGTCGGATCGAGATCCATGTTTGTCAATCTAGATTTTGGCAAAGATGCAAGAAATATTAGAACTAAAGCTAAATCTTAGTACTACTTACCATCCTCTGGCCGGTCAATCAAAAGGACGATTCAAACTCTTGAGGACATGTTGAGGACTTGTGTTCTAGACTTTGGGGTTGGTTGGAGTCAATATTTGACCTTGGTAGAATTTGCCTATAACTGCCAGCTTTCATTCATCCATACAAATGGTCTCAGTATGAAGCTCTTCACGATGGTAAATGTCGTTGCCGATTTATTGGGATGAGGGAGAGAGAAAAGCCTAGATCAACTACAATCCCTTGATGGAAGTTCGAGAAAAGTCAAGTTAGTCTAGAGAATTTTAACTGCCCAAAGTCGACAAAAAAGTGACAAAGCAAAGTTACGCTATGTGAGACAATGGGAGGAAAGATTTGGAGTTCGAGGTAGGAGATCAAGTTTTTCTTAGAATTACCCTTAAAGGCGAGAGTCTGGCAGGAAAAGGAAAGAGTTACAGCCAAGATATATGTGGGACCATACATCATTCTTGGCCTGAAGCGGGTGGGAAAAGTAGCTTATAGGTTGGACTTACCACCCAGCCTATCCATATTCATAATGTGTTCCATGTGTGGTTTCTTAGAAATATCATCCGATCCATCTCATATACTCCAGAGGATATAGAACTTGATGAAGCTCTAACCTACGAAGAGAAACACCTGTAAAGCTTTTGGACCGTTGAACCAAGGAGTTGAGGAATAAGCAAATCCCTTTAGTGAAGGTCTTGTGGAAAAATCATGACATCGAGGAAGCTACATGGGAAGTTGAAGAAGATATAAGGAGAAAGTATGAGAGCTATTCGTTATTTGGTGTATAATTTGAGGAGAAATTCTTTTAAGGGGGGAAGGTTGTGAGGACCCGTACCGACTTTCATATTTTGTTTAAAGTTTATTATAGGCATTATTGTTTGCCAGGGTGTTTATATGCTTTGTTTTACTTTTCAAAGTGTTTTGTTTAATAATCCTGTTTTACACGTTTAAAAACCCTAATTTGAAACCTAAAACCCTAATTTGTTTCGAAAACCCTAGATTTTGATAAAACCCTAGGTTGATTTTGTAAAACTTACAAAACCCTAGTTTTGAAAATGAATATAAGTTTTATGTTCAATTACGAGTTTGTTACTCCTTGATTGTATGTGGGTTAATGCGTGATTAGGCGAGTGGTTAATGCATGATTAGGCGAGTGATTAAGACTTCTAGGTGAATAGTGGCCTATGTAGGT
Source organism: Gardenia jasminoides (assembly GCA_013103745.1). Taxonomy (NCBI): domain Eukaryota; kingdom Viridiplantae; phylum Streptophyta; class Magnoliopsida; order Gentianales; family Rubiaceae; genus Gardenia; species Gardenia jasminoides. The sequence continues at coordinate 18,761,177 of CM023099.1, forward strand.
GAGATTAAGTTTTGATAGATTAGTACCTATGGACTAATTTGATTGGAAAAGAAATTATGTGGGTAAGAGTGGAAATAAATCTAAGTTGGTAGGTTTTATTGGCATGATATTTTGACCAAGTTTTGACTAGGTAAAAATATCTCATGGAGATTATCTTTTGGGCTATTTAAAAGCTTGAAGTTGCCGGCCAAGCAAAGGAAAAAAACAAGAGGAAAACCGTGAGGGAAGAGAAGAAAAGAAGGAAAAAAAAGAGAGGAAAAAAAAAGAAGAAAACCTTGGAGATTTTGCAACTTTCAACCATTTGATTTTGTTTTGGAGCTAGTAGGTGGAGCTTGGACTTGGAAACTTGGGGTTTCACCAAGAACATCATCTAGAAAGGTTTCTTCTATTTTCTACAAGCTTGAATTTGGATGAAGATTATGAATTGTGGGGTTTTGTGATTCCCATGGCTTGGTTCATGCTTATTTTTAGTTTATGGAATGATTCTATGGATTAGAATGGTTGATTTTGATGTATTTGTGCCTAGCCATGATTTTGAGTTAGGGTTAGGGTTTTGTTTTAAGTGCTAATGGTAGGAATTAATGTTGGTTTGTTGATTTAAATGATTGTGTGGGCTCTTGGATTCCCACTTGGTTGTGTGGGCTCTTGAATGAGCTAAGGTTTTCCGTTTGGTTTAGTTTCTTGGATTGTTGTGTGTGGTGTGTGTGTGTGCGTGTTTGGGGCAGTGTGTGGCATGTAAGGGGCTGCATTGCATGTTTGTTATCGCAATCGAGTCAATGGAATTTGCATGGGTGCGATTTAGTTGCACGAAACTTGTTTGGGCGTTGAACAGGAAAACAGAATTTTACCGGCAGCAATTTTGGCTTCGTTTTTCGTGTTGATCCTTTGTGATTTAACTTTTGGCCAAAACACAAAAGTTATAGCCCTTTGTTCTAGCTTTCCAACGCATCTAGAATTTCTTGATTTCGATTTGTGAACGCTGAGTTATGTCCGTTTCAAGTGAGCCTGTCGGACATTCTGACGGCAAAATTTCTAAAACTGTTTCTGCGTTTTTGACCTAGAAGGAGTGAATCTGGGTCAAAGTTGTCTTCTTGAAAGTTGTATCTTGTTCTCTTAGCTTCGAAACGGCACCTCGTACGCTCAAATCCGACACTTGTACCCTGAGATATGGGCAATGGCGTACAAGGTGTCAAAACTATTTTTCCACCTTTCAGTGTGTGTTTTCCGTTTTCATTTTGTCCTCATCCATTTTTCGTCCAACGCCCATGTATGTTCTTCTTTTGCTATTTTAAGTGATTATAAGCGTTTATGAGAACTTAGTTCATTGAGCATATGCATGTCGCGTCGGTTCACATTTGAAATGGTTTTCTTCCAATCTTACGACAAGGTTGCTTTAATTAGAAACCAAAAGGTTGATGGTTTGATTTGCATGTTCCAGGTGAGTCCGTGGACGCTGTATGACGGTTTGACTTCTACATTATCTTGCTTACACTCAACTGTTGGTGAGTGTTCAAGTGCTGTTATTTTCATGCTTGGATGTTTGATTTGATGAAATTCATTTGAAAGCATGCTTGTTTGACAGTGGCGTGTACTTTACCGAAGCTCACCCTTGTTTGGACTTACTTGAATTGAATTGAAATCGTAAAATGCTTGTACGTGTGCTTGTTCTTGACATGCTAGAACCAAACGGTTGTATGTACCACACTCAAGAGAGTGGGAGGTACCTCTCCTCCCGTTTGGGTCAGTTGTTGATTAAGTCGGTTGGACCGTAGTCTAGGTCGACTCCGCCACCAAGCGATATGTACCACGCTCTATGGGCGGGAGGTGCACTCATCCCGATTTGGTTTAACGATATTGCTATTTTGACGAAGGCCGTCTGAGGGTGTAAGTAGACGGGTGAGAGTAAAGTGATTGCTACGGTCTGTGAGATTGTGGTTGACGGAGTGTCAATGTTCCGCTGAAGTCCGGACTGAAGACCAATGATGGAGCGGCAAGTTGTATCCTTTTCTAGTGAATATTTTATACACATGTGTTTCCGTTTTTCCTATTATTGTTCTATTGAAGTGTGTTATTGCTTTAACCTGCTTGTGCATGAATTCTTGGCCTTGAGCTTTGCTCACCCCATAAGCTTTGTTTTCCTTGGGTCCCAAGGGTGCACGGAAATCGAGGATTCTAGTTTTTGTGGATTTTCTTTTCCTTTTGTATAAGTTGGAAGATGATGGATGCCTTAGATGGTTTGTAGTATTTTAGAGTTGTTCCAACATAACCTTGATGAATTTTAGAGGTTGTAATTTATAATAATTTTTCGGTTTCTTTTACTATGATTTTATGGTTATATCTTTTGAGTCCTGGCGAGAGATGGGCAGGCGGTCCGCTGACCCCTCTGGTTTGCCTTTGGGGAAAGTGGGGCTGTCACAGAGGGTGAGTTGAGGGCGTACTTTATCGCACTCGGACTCTTCCGTTTGACTTTTCTTGGAATTTGACTTTCGTTGACTATGATTTGACTTTGTGTACTTTGATGTGAAAAGTCGTTCGGATGATATCCCGTCGACTAATTTGATTCGTTTGGGCTCGGAAACCCAAAACCTATTGGTGAACCGCTCGATCGAGCCCGGCATGGGCTTGGTCGAGAAGATCGGTGAACCATAGGTTATTGATTTAGTTCCTTGGAACATGGTATACCAGTATTACCCAAATTTGATTAGTTGAGGTGTTGGCCCGGTAGAGTGATTGGTGGGACGGTTGTGGTGTAAAGTGGTGTCTGAATTGGTTCTTGACCTCAAACGTTGACGGAGATCAACGGCTTCGTGTTTGATCAAGCTTTGTGGATTTAGCTTTTGGAAGCCACCATATCGTTACTTGAGTGCTATGTTTTAATTTACCTTAAATATATGATTGACTATCTGTTTTGCCTAATTGTTAATGTGGTTGCATGTTTTATTTTGGGGACCTCATTAAGCTTACATACTTTTCCCTTTTGTTTTTCCTTAACAGGAATTTGTAAGAAGTCGGAGAGTTTGATTGTGGCTAAAGTTAAGTGTTTATCTTTTGTTAAGAACTGATATATTTGTATTTTGGCTCCGTTTTGTAAGTTTGAAGTCGGTTGTAAGTTTTGGGATTTAAACGTTATAAACTTTATGTTCTTGTAATTTTGGAGTTATTTTAGCTTAAGTGTATGTTAAGATAAATATTTTGATGAATTTGGGTATTCGAGTCCTGACGAGAGTTGGGCAGACAGTTCACTAATCCTTAGGGTACGCCCTAGGGAAAGGTGGGCTGTCACAATCAATAGAAAGGAATTTTTTTTTGGCAATTCTAATAATTTGGAAACCTTTATTTTTAATCACATTAAAACAACTATGGTTTCCAAAGTATTGTAGAAATCCAAACTTAGCAAATAAAATTAGAAGCCTATGTTGCATATGAAATTATATTTCTTTAGGAATTTGGTTTCTAACTTTAGCTTAATTCCTTTTATTTCAAGTGTGGAAAACACATTCAAATCTCATTAAAATGTTTTTCCATAATTTAAAACCATGATAAGAAGATTTTAAAATCAAATGACAATCTCAAGTCAAAATAGGATTTTCTAGTCTAACTAGGATTTCCTGATTCACATGATTTTGGAAATTTTCCTTTAAACCACTTTAGAATCTTAAGTACTAACTTTAGATCACTTTCTTAATTTAATCTTATTAAATTAGAAAGCTACTAAAAGTATTTGAACATCTTTCAAATTTAATCTTATCAAATTGGAAGATTTCCAAAGTTAGTTTACTTCTTAATTCTAGCCTTACTAATTTTAAGTAAGCTTTCAAAACATAATTGAACAACTTCTTGTCCAAATTAGATTTCTACAATTTTCAGAAAATACCTTAATTCTAACATATTAGAATTATAGAAATTTTCCATGTTAATTTACAAATCAAAATGAAAGGAAATCAATGATCAAATCTTATTTGTCATTGGAAACTAACTTATTTCCTAAATTTCCTTTTACCAGAAAATTTCCAACAACCAAACCACGCAAAGTTCTTGGTTATCTCAACCATCACATGGCTGGAAACTGAAGCTAAGAAAAGAAGTTGTCCCGTGATTAATTAATTAAACATTGTCTTCACAAGCAATGTAAATTGTGATAGATCAATTTAACAATTCTGTCAGGACTAGCAAACAACATAAGACCAATGATCATAGCATGGCCTACACAATATATTGTTTCCAATCCAAACTGATCATGATCTTATCATGACCTATTGGTAAATTGATTCACTCAATCAATTCAACCTCTGGTCATGGTTTAACGTATCCAAAGTTTCGTGCTTGTTTTCCTTTTTCTTTTCTTTTCTTTTCTGTAATCTCATCACGTGAAAACAGCCATGGAATGTATTGCCTTGACTGAAAGCTTCAACCTTTTCATGAATTTTCATATGATGAAAAAAACTTTTTCAAGAAAATTCATTTGATGAAAAATCATCTAATTTTCTCATCAAAACTATAAATTTTTAAAGCTCTTGAATAGTATATAATCAAATCTAATTTGGCATACATGACAACTAAATAAATAAGTTACATAGTTTAATCAAAGTTGGCTCTGATACCATTGAAAGGAATCATAGAGATAAACACAGTAGAAATTTAAAATTTTTTATTTCTCTTAGTAGATCGCCCTTTGATTAAATCCATGTAACATAGAGTTAGTTCAAGAAGATTACCTCAATCCATGAAGATCTCCTTGAATTTGGTGGAGATTTGACGTAGAGGATGGCAAAGAGATCCACCTAGTCGCACAAGTGTTTGGCCTCTAATGATGATCCACACAAAACTCCTTAGGTAGAACCTCTAAGGTCGAATTAGTTTAAATTAGATTAGTGCTATATTGCCAAGGCAATCATACACAAGTCAATTGAGAAAACCCTAGTTTTTCATCATGAAAAACTCGTCCCAACCTGAGAAATAAGAGATGCGATTTTTCCTTCTCTTCTTGGACGAATTTTGGATATTTTTCTCTCAAGAGTTTTCCCAAAAATCTCACAAGACAATTTGTGTAATGATTAGTCTTGCTAGCAAAAGTTTATTGAATATTTATAGTCAAATAAATTGTCAAATCTTTATGGAAACCTAAAATTAGTTTTTAATAGGATTTAACTTCCTTATTCTAATACAACTCTTGTATTTGGAGGACTTAAACTTATTTGCACTATAAGTCCCTCAAATTTAATTTATCTTACAAATTAAACTATAAGTTATGAAAACTTATACATCAAGCCCCCATTTGAAATTCATTTAATCCAACTAATGAAATTCTTAACGTATGTGATCCATTAGGTTCTCATATACATTGACAATAAGTATCAGTTATAATTCTTAATAAATAAAAACTAGATAAATTAAAACTCCTTTTAATTTATCATTGATTCCATTAATCAATCAACTCATACTTATAGATCAAGATTGCTATCTAACAATGCATCATGACCACCCAAATACTAAGAAAAGTCAAGTGGATGACTTCACTTTTCAGTGAGCATTTACCGTGTAACTAATATCATTTTACCGCACTTATTTCACATTAATCTTGGAATACGTTGTGCCTATTCCATTATGTGATTAATGCTCTTTTCTTGTACAAAAATATAACTCCAATGAAGAAGTACTTAGAAACGCTTTCCAAGACTCTCCCACTTAGTGTGATATCCCATCCCATATCAGAAGAATAAAGTGCTATGGACCAGTATTTAAGTAGAGTCTAGGCACTGAAGTTCAACTTGGAATATTCATTTTGGACTAGCAAGGATGGAACCCACGTAGTTGGACTTGACTGCTAAGCCTCAAGTCACGTTTTGGGCATGTGGGTGAGGGTATGACATTATGGTATCAGAATGAATTCGATGTGGTCTCTGTACGGGATGAAATTGGGCCAATGGAATTGGGTTAGACTACACAAGGATGTGGAGGAACTAAGTACTATGTCGATATAAGGGCAGGAGCCACCTCTAAAATCTGACACAACTAAGTGGACAGTTCAAATAATGGTATTGGATTGGGTTTTGTGAGGATGTAAAGTCCAAAAATGAGGGGTGAATGTGATAACACATCCCACATCGAAAAAGCAAAGTCTATAGACCAATACCTAAGTAGAGTCTAGGCACTCAAGTTTAACTTGGGATATCCATTTTGGACTAGCTAGGATAGAACTCAAATAGTTGGGGTTGGCTGTTAAGACTAAGGTCACCTTTTGGGCCTATGGGCCCGGAACGTGATATTACGGTGTCAGAACGAACCCTGTATGATCTCTGCATAGGGTAAAATTGGGCCAATGGTATTGGATTGGACTACAAAAAGTAGTGGAGGAACTAAGTGCTATATCGACCTAAGGGTGGGAGTTACCTCTAGAATCTGACACAATTGAGTGGATAGTTCAGATAATGGTATTGGATTGAGTTTTGCAAGGATGCAAAGTTCAAAAAGTAGAGGCAAATGTGATACCCCTTCCCACATCGGAAAAGTAAAATTCTATGGACCAATACCTAATTAGATTCTAGGCACTCAAGTTCAATTATATTAATTTTGGACTAGCGAGGATGGAGGTCAAAAATTGGGCTTGACTGCTGAGACTCAGGTCATGTTTTGAGTCTACCAACCTCAGGTGTGACACTTAGCATTAAGATTTCTAGGTTATACTTCTACAAGTGGCCAAACATGAGATAACTCCTCTTTCATAAGAGGTGGTAAATCCTTATAGGTTATTCACTATCTTTCTATACTTCAAGTTTAGACCCATTTGCTAATGATGTAGCATTTCCTATTACGGGAGCAATCATTTAGCAAACAAGTAGAACTATCCATATTCAAGATACCATGATAACCCTAAGTTAGAGGATCACTTACACAAACGTCACTTAGAGATTAATCCTTTGGCTTAAGGATATCTCTATGTAGATCAATCCAATGAACTTGATCATACCATTAAGCACCCATATACTTGATTAGGTGTCTCACACACTATAATAGATAAGGTCTACTATTTCTCATATAGAAGTGGCATAGTATATATTAGTCTAACCGTATTAACAATGCATTTTCTTGTTAATACTTTGATTAGAGATATATAATACTAAACCTTATCTATAATCGAATGAACCTCACCATCATAACTATTATGATTTCATCAATCAGGTTTATTCTAAGGGGTTTATCATACTTATATACATACTAAGTAATCAATATGATAAAGATGTTATTTATTATTACATAAATAGTTAAAGTGTATATTAAATCCTAGAAGTTGATTGACTTTAGGGTACACACACTAACAGAATGGTCATAAGAAAATATATGATTTTTTCTGCCATCGTGCACGGAGACCAAATGTAGAGCTTGTTGATTCAAGTAAGGAGTAGTGTAATAGAGAATCAGTTAAATGTCAGTGCAATGTTTATATGCGAATCACATGAAAAAAAAAGTTTTGATATTTATCATGCAGAATGGCATGCCACTAAATTTGTCTCAAGCTATAATCATACTCTTTTATCTACAGAAGAGGTGCCTTTTCTTCCTTCTTATTTAACGATCACTAAAGAAGATGAAGAGCTTAACATTTTATTAAAAGAAAGCAGTCTTTCAGTTCGACAAATCATGCATACTATGGAGTCAAGAAAAATATAAGGCATGGGCATCTTCCATTTCTTGCAAAAGACATTCATAATATTTTTAATAAACTCCATCAGAGGAATGAAAAAAATGATGCTATGGATATTTTACCCCATTGTAAATGTGTAAGAGATGAAAGTGCTAACTTTTAGTATGCTTTTAAATTAGATGCAGAAAATAGACTTGAGCATATATTTTGGTCACCTACCCATTGTTTTGATTGGTACCAAAAGTATGGGAATGCAGGTGTTTTTGACGCAAATTATAAGGTGAATTCATATGAAATACCTTTTCATTGGCATGGATAATCATGGGAGGACAATATTACTTGGTTGTGCTCTACTTCGTAATCAAACAATGAATATTTTTCAATGGCTAATGAAGGTAAATACTTTTTACTCTTAGATATAAATAATTAAATTTTTTCTTTAATTCTAAAGATATAATTTTTTTTTTGGGTTTTTGTACTATTAATGAAGAAGGCACCTCAAACAATTTTGATAGATCAGGACCCTTGGATGACTAAAGAAATTTCTAGGGAAATGCCTTTGACAAAACATGCTTTTTATATATGCCGTGTAACATCTAAATTTAGTAGTTAGCTTAATTCTATTCTTCGCAATCAATACTCAAACTGGTTTTCGGAGTTTTATAGCTTGTATGAGTTGGATATTGTAGAAGAGTTTAACCAACAATGGCCTATTGTGGTTGCAAAATATGCTCTAGAAGAAAAAAAACACGTAAACCAAGATGTTTTGGTTACCAGCTTACCTTCGTGACTACTTTTTCAGTGGTATGACTACTACGGGAAGATTTGAAAGTATAAAAGTATAAATGCTTTATTAAACATTTCATTTCTTGTTGTATGCATTTAATCTAGCTCATCAAACAAGTAAGTATTTTCATATTCTTTTATATAAGTTGCAAGTATTAGGATCTATGGTGTTATATTGTATGTTATAGGTTAATCTTGCAATTGAAGATGTCAAACAAAAGAAACTGCACAACACTATGTTAGATTCATATAGAGATTATTATCTGAGGACCATATCACCTTTGGAGAGACAAGCTCATGATATGTTAACTCCGTTTAACTTTGAGAAGTTTCAAGAAGAATTTGGGATCTCAACTCAGTCCACAATAGTTAGACAGCGTAGTTTGCAGTTCATTATGCAGTATCATGAACATATAGCCAACTTCATACAGTGTTTTTGTGACAGTCCCACTTCTCCCTAGGGCGTACCCTAAGTATCCGTGGGCCGCCTACCTAACTCTCACCAGGACTCACTCACATATATATCACTAAAATGTAACGGCCTCAAAATTTTATTTTGATATTATTACAACTTAATATTTTTAAATAATGTTATTATTATTACTTCGTTTAATTATTTTAAAATTACATTTAAACGAATTTTTAGAAAATTTAAATGAAAATTCAATTTATTTATTTATTTATTTGTTTAATTTATTTCATTTTGAGAAAAACTTAATTTAGCTCTATATTAATTTTTCAGGTATATTTTCAACATTTCGTTCATCTTATTATAAAATTTGCCCTTTTTGTATTAATTAGACAGAAAATGAGAAAACACGTTTTTCAAGGTAAAAATTCGAGCAGTGAGTGACGTAGCGATGGAATGTAAGGATGATCACCGTAGGTTAGAAATGTTATCCAGTGACTAGAGGTGAGATTAAGTAGCGTTTTGGAACCTTAAGACCTAGTTGGACGAATTTCCCGAAAATTAAGATTTTTAACCTGTGATTGTTTATCCATTTGATGTCCTCCAAATCACCTTAATTTTTCTTCTTCCTTTCTCTCCCTTAACCGAGATAACCCCCCATTAAACTTCTAGCTAAATTTGTCCTCCCATTCTCTCCAAATTAAGTTGCAAGACATGGAAATTTAGATAAGATAATAACCCATGAATTTGGGCTTTATGTCTTGTCAAATCTTTATGACCAAACAAACCCAATTTTCTCTTCTTTTCCCCTCCATTTCATCCGATCACTCTCTCCCCTTTTCTCAACAAAAAATTGCTCTTCATCCTCCCCTCAAGCTCTCCATTTTCAGCCGATCCTCCCTCTCATCTCCATAGCCAAAACCCAAGCTTCACTTCCACTTCATCCTTTCTTGCTACTCCAGCAGAGAGGAGTGAGAGGGAGAGAGCTGTGAACCGTGGGAGAGAAAGAAAAGAGGGGCAAGGGAGCTTCTTCATCTAGCCTTCAACCCACTCCAAGAAGCTCAAGCAAGACAACCCAAGCCATCACCTCCATCACCTCCATTTTCTTGAGCAAACCGAGAGCTTGAAGGAGGGAGAGGAAGAAAACAAAAACGGTTGTTGGGTGGAGGCTGGCCGGCTCAAACTTGGGCAGAGGAGAGGTGGTTGATTGCTGCCATTTTCAATTGGAGCAAGGAAACCAACCAAAGGAGCTCTAGGAAGCAAGAAATACTTGGGAAGTTGACTTGAGTTGAACATTGGAGCATTTCTTGGGATTTTTGAGCTAGAGTTTGATTGTTCGTAAGGTAAACTCTTCATCTCAACCCTAAATTTCAAATTTCAGCTTTAATTAGGTTCCTTGTTTGAGGTTTATGGTACATTTGTGGAAGTGTTGGGTATTTGTTTGATGATTGAAGTCATGGAATTTTATTGCCCTTTTGATGCTTTGGAACTTTATTGCCCTTTTGATGCTTTGGAACTTATCTTGGAAAGTTCGATGATGTTGTGAGTGGGCTCTTGGAACTCCCACAAATATGTAAATTTGCTTCTTAGCATGAAAATGGTGATATGTGTGTGTGTGGATGTTGGAATTTGTGGTTGGAACCTCAAGGGAAAAACCGGATGGAGAGAGGGGAAATGGGGCTGAGAATTTGCTGTTTTTCCTTGAATTTCGTGGCTGTATTTTTGGCTAGTTAAGAGGCTGAATTTGATGTTTAAATGATGAATGTTAAGCTGCTATTTTACCCCACAAAAAGCTCTTCAAGAATTGATGTTATGAGGGTTGCTAAGTTGCAAAGTGAAAACTGGAAAAAGAGGGGTTATGCTGTCCGAATTTTGAGGATTATTTTGTGATATTCTTGCCAAAAGATGTGACCATTTTTTATCATCATTAGGCTTAGGAAGTTCAATACTAGCTTGGTTTCGAAAATTAGGCAAATTGGTAGTGATTTGAGGCATAATCTAAGTATAGGAAATGAGGGAATTGAACTTTGGTGGTTTGGACAGTTTTGATGGATGAACTTGAGGCACATAGAAAACTGCCTTCCCGTTTGTATTTTAAGCTGAAATTTGGTATGAATCTAGTTGATATATGGAAGTATTAGTGTACCAAATTTGAAAATTTTTGGACTTGAATTCGTCACTCAAACAGTATCTTGAAAACTGCCCTGTATCTTCATGTTTCGAGAAATTGCAGAATTGCAAACTGCCCTTGTTTGAACTGTTGTCATTTCATGCTCGGAAGTCAGAATTGAGTTCCGTCAGTGGCTGTTCAAACTCCTTATGTAGTACTATATTGTGTATGAATTTCAGAGGTTAACTAATTTTCTGTAATTTTTGGCGAATTTTCAAAGTGCTCTGGATGTCCAGCCTGATAAGCACTGTTTCTTTACTGTAGCAGAATGTTTAACGAAAATCTGGGTTAATTTCGTCCATAATTTTAATTTGATGTCTTCTGAAAAGTTTTATAATTTTCAAAGAGGTTTCCAACGGTACCAAATGAGCAAAATTCCGACTTGTATAACTTGAGTTATGATTTTTCAAAGTTTTCAGCCCAACTTGGGAAATCGTCGAACTTTCGACTTTTTGAACTAAAAATGACTGGTGATTAGGAGAACTCATTTTTGTTCTCTTTTAATTATTTTAGGGCAAAGTGCTGATTTTACAACTGATCAAAACTTGGACTCCGACCCCTACTTTGTCGGTGAGTTTTCAATGCATGTTATTATGCTTTTATTGGATTAAAACTTGTGCTTCGTGACTTGTTACTTGATTGAAATGTGAAATTGAGAATTTGATGGACCGCTCACTTAAAGGAGAGTATACTTTATTGCTCCCTTTATGTAGAGTCGGAAATTTATTTGTTGCATGTATTGAACTTGGGAGATGGAAAACGTGATATATACTTACTCTTGGCCGTGTGCCTTGAGTAAATTCCTGTTTACTGTTTATTGTTGAATTATGTGGCGTGCGGGCCCGGTAGGGGGAGTAAGGTGGATGGAGTTGGCGTGAAGAGTCGTCTACTTGGATTGAAAGTCGACGGAGTGTCGACTACTATAATTGCTCGTGAAAAGTGGAAATTGGCTCCTGAGAGCCCCCGTATCCTCAATGTGTGTTAATTGGATTTGTTTATGTGTTTTAATTATTTACTTGTAATTTTACCGCTTTAAGTGCATGTGCATGAATTTTGGAAACTCACGAGTTTTTTAGCTCACCCCCGTTCCCTTTTATTTTCCTTAACAGGTGAAGAGAATCCCAAGGCGTAGCTAGGGCTAGCGTCGTGATCTTTTGATTTTTGGTCTCGAGTACGAAGATATATTTTGTATATTTGTTTGATGTTGAGTACTTTAAGTTTATGGAAGTGTATGAGCTTTGGCTCGAGGATTGTAAATATTTTAAATGGATGACTGTAAATGTTAAGTTTAAATGCTCTTCTCACTTTTAGAGTTAATGTTGTGTTAATTGGAGAAATTGCACGTTTAAGTTAGTATCGATTTGAATGCTTGAGTCCTGGCGAGAGCTGGGCAGACAGCCCGCTAACCCCTCTGGTTAGCCTTAGGGGGAGGTGGGGCTGTTACATAAAATACCAAACTAACAATCCAAACACAAATCTAAACCCAACAATAAATTTAAAATACATTACACCATTCTTACAATCCCAAATTACATAAAACACTTATCAAACATTCAAATTCTTAAAATACAAAAGCTCTCAAAATCACAATCCAAGTTTGTCATACCAATACAAAAGCATACTCTAACTCTAAAGGTTGGCTCCTTCACTTGGGCTCTCAGTCCTTGTTAAGGAAAGCAAATTGGAAAGAGTGAGCTAAAAAGCCCAGTGAGTTCCAAAAAGGCTTACAATTCACATAAAACAGTTCAAATCATACTTCAAGTATACAATTTAAATCAAGTAGATAGACACTTAAATGGGTATTGCTCGTATAAACTACTCGAGGGACATTGCCTATCAAAGTAGACTAGTCGAGGGACTTCGCCCAATGACATCACAAACTAGTCGAGGGTATTCATCCTACGATGTCACATACTAGTCGAGGGACTTCGCCCAACGACGTCACAATACTTTACTGAAACTAGTCAAGAGATTTTGCCCAACGACGTCACAATACTTCACTGAAACTAGTCGAGGGATATTGCCTAATGACGTCACAAACTAGTCGAGGGTATTCACCCTACGACGTCACATTATTTCATTGAAACTAGTCGAGGGACTTCGTCCAACGACGTCACATTTGTCACAAGATAACACACTATTCTATTAATTCCCGAAATCACACGAAAAGGAGTAAACACTCACATGGTAGTTCAAATCATAAAATAGTTCAAATATATTTCTCATGAAATTCAAGTCTTTCAAATAATCCAAATTCATTTCAACAAATCATTTCTTTGCAAACAATGGTAAGATTTTAATCTAATAGTAAAATATCCGATTTTAAAAGGGATTGGAATACTCACACATATAGGACACTACAAAACACTTTCACAATTTCTTTTATTTCAAATAAAGGTAAATGCGATGAAGTACACACTACCCCACTTAACGATTTGAAAATCCAAAATCACTTCAAATCACTTGACCAATACACTTCGAATCCTATTCACAAAACACATAACATACATGGAAACTCACCACAGTAGTAAAGTTTGTTTTTCAAGGTGGGATCTGGTTCAAGTCCTTCCACACCTCCTATTATCATGAAAAAGGAAGAAATGAGTTTCGCCTCACACACAGCGAAACTAAACTCAAATAATTTATTCACTTGTCTTATTAAAACTCTTTACAAAATTTCCTTAACTCTGCTCAATGAAGAGTAATCATTCGAGTCGAAACTCATTTTTCAAAATTCCATTTTCAAATCAAAATTTTACATAAACGATGGACTCCATTTAATTTCTAATTTTTTAGCACTTTGAAATAAAGTGAGGTTTTCACCTTCAAATCACTCATTTGATCTCACTCTTAACACTGCACTATAAGCCATCATTCTAACACACTTTTCAAACAATTTTCACTAGTTTTCAATACACAAAATTCATGAAAATTAGTTAAAGTATCTCAAATCCTCAAATTTGTCCAAAATAGCACTTTTTCCTCAAAGCTTAGTGAAATTCAATTTCTTACCATAGAAGTTCAAGTTTTTAACTCTTTTAGAACATTTTCTCATAAACGAACATAATAGATATACATTTAAGCAAAGTCTCATCATTGAACATCATACAAATTCGAAATCACATTTTAAAATTACCAAGTATGGTTCGGCCATCACTTATCACTTTCCTTCAATATTTTCAACTACGAAATCTACTTTCTAACCATAGAATGAACTCATTTCACATATATCAAACACAACCACAATCAAGTCCTCAAACACTACTTAAAGGTCACCTCAAGTCTGCTACCTAAGTTGGGAATTCAAGAGCCCAACTCATAATTCCATTTATAAACATTTCAAACAAAATAAACCATAGATCTATTACAGTTAACACTAATCAAGCTAAATCTAAAAGGTTTGAGTCATATACCTTCAGATCTTTCTAGATCTAACAAGATTAACCAAGATCTTGTGAGTTCTTCTCAAAGATGACAATCCAAAGCTTAGCAACTCCAAAAGTTCCAACCTTAGCCCAAGATTCGCGTGATTTGATGATGAATTCCGTCTTCAAGTTCAAGATCAAGAAGTAACCAACCAAACGAAAGCTTTCTTCCTCTTTCTTCCCTCTCTCTCTCACTTTGGTCCTCCCTCTCTCTCTTTCCCCCTCACACAACAGCCAAGAAATGGAAGGAGAAACAAGATTGAGGCCTTCAATGAAGTATTGAAGCTTCAAGAAATTTGAGGAAGAAGAAAATGGAAGACAATAAAGCTCTCTCTCTCTCTCTTGCTCTTCACTCTCTCGGCTGCCCTCTCTCTCTTGAAGCAAAGTTGTGGCTGAAATTGTGAAGCTCAAGAAGCCAAAAAGTCAAGCTTTAAGGGACAAAAAGGCGTCATCTCCCTACTTTAAGGAAAAGTGGTCTTTTGACCACTTTATGTTGCATGACGCACGACACTCTAACTTTTACTGTTTTATCTCATTCCGACACTGTCCAACCTTAAATATATCTCTGAAATATCTCTACATCTGCTTGGTTTCAACTTAAAGTCACTAATCACACTTCGGAGCAGAAATTAGCGCTTAAATGGACCGAAAACGCACACTAGCAAATAAATCTTGAAAAATTCTCTAAATTAGAAAATAATAATTCAAAGTATAAATTTGCCAATATTTTAGTGAATAAACATAATTTAAACATTTTTATTTAATTTTCAATAAAATAGAATTTTGAGACCTTCACTGTTTTGGGATGGAGCGACAGCTACATGTTCGTGTAAGCATTTTGAGTTTTGGGGGATTTTAAGTCATCATATACTAGGTATTTTCAATCACAAAGATTGTTTTAAAATCCCATCCACGTACTTTCTATCATGTTAGTACCATGAAAATTTTAGGAATCAAGAATCTTTGGGGCCTAACAAAGAGGTATTGCAATGGAACAACTCAATTAATGCTCACAACATAGTTGATGAAGATCATATCGTTCAGTGTCTTCTAGTCTCAAAATGCAAGGGATATCCTAAAAGAAAATGGATGAAAGGAGGGAAAGAATTAGGAAAAATAAAATCCTATGGATTTTTCAAGAGTGTTGGTGATAATATCACCACTTGCCTAAATAAGGAGAATATTAATGCAAAACAAGCTCTTGACGATGTGGCAAATAAGCGGAGAATAAAACAGTTTCTAATGCTAGAGATTTGAATCTAATATGTTCATTAACGGTTTAGAATAAAATTACAGTAGTTTTGGTTATTTCATTTTTTATCACTTCTCAGTTGAGCAGTGAATTTACTTTGTTTTGATTCCACTAATATCTGGAATGGTCTTTCTTGTCATTTAAAAAAAATTCTTTCCTTAAAGTTTTTCAAAATTAAGGACAATTACCTCTAAGATGCTAAAATTCATTAATTGTGGTAATTTTATCCATATGGTTTGATTCAATTAACCTACATATATAGAGAGAAAATGTATTCTATATTATGGGGATAGCCTAAAAAAGGGATGAAAGGAGGGAAGGAAATAGGAAGAACAAAATCTCGTGGATTTTGCAAGAGTGTTGATCCTAATAGCACCACTTGCCCAAATAAGGAGAATATTAATGCAAATCAAGTTCTTGACAATGCGGCAAATAACAGGAAAAAAAAGTTATTTCCAGTGCTGGAGATTTGAATCCAATACTTTTATTAATGGTTTAGAATGAGATTACCATAGTTTTGGTTATTTCATTTTTTATCACTTCTCAGCTGAGTAGTAAATTTACTTTGTTTTGATTCCACTAATATTCCATTAACATTTGAAATGGTCCTTCTTGTCATTTTAAAAAATTCTATCCTTCAAGTTTTCCAAAATTAAAGACAATCACCTCTTAAATACTAAAATTCATTAGATCCATATTGTTTGATTCAATTACTAAAGCTACATATATAGAGAAAATATATTCTTTGTTATGAAAATAAAATTCTATACAAAAATACAGCTTGAACGGCAAACCCAACCTTTATATAACCCTTCTCACATACCTAGAACTCACTTCATGTATAAGGTCATAAGGTCACACATGCTTCTTTTATGTGTACCTTGTAGTTAGGGATGGACTGAGGGAGGGAGAGCAGAGGCAGCCCCTTGCTCCCAAAGTTTTCTATAATCTCTATTGGGCCAATACATTTTCAAGTAAAATAATATTATTTTGCCCCTCCAACTTTGTATTAAGTTATTTTTTATCCCTTTCAAGTCTTTTTTTTATATATAGCCAACTTTTTGATTAGCTATCCTTATGATTAATATTAATATTAATGTTACTAAACAATCATTTGTAGCTAGTATAGCTTTTAAATAGCAAGTAATCAGGGAAACAATATTTTATCCTTATGTAAGTGCCTATAATAAACTAACTCTTAATGTAAGATTGACTTAAATTTATAAAGGATTTTTCTTAATGTAAACATACTCATTAAGACACCTAACTTACAATGTGAATGCTCACCCTCACATTTATTGACCTCTTGCATTTAGATACTTCCCGAATGAATTCCACTCTTACAAGGGAAATAAAAATTAATACATGAAACTATCTTGGCAAGTTCCTCTAGAATACTAGTTAGCCAAACCCATTAAAAAGAAACTAAAAAAGCTAACTCCAAAATGCAATATTGACTTGGAGTATTGATTAAAAACAAACACAAGTTGTAATAACTTTTTAATGTGTTATATAGTATCTATTATTGCCAACTTTATTGAGACTTTTGACGATGATGTTATTGCTCATATATAGATCATATGATATTGAAAAATAAATAATTCAAGAAAATTGGAAAGGCGTAAGCTGGAGCATCTAAAATGGTTAAGATAGGAACCTATAAAGGCTCCAGAATCTCGCTTCTGTGTGCTTGTCTTGGTTGTAGGTGTCAGGGTCAGGGCTAGTCATTTTTACAAGAAATATCTAGACAAGCTTCCTGAGTTAAAGTGGCCTGAAGTCTGGGGGATTCCCCAGGAGCAGTACATCGAGAAACCTTGTTGAGATCCATACCCCTAAGCAGCTAGCAAGGACAAGGTCATGGTGTGTTAGTCCCTTTCCACTGAGTTTGTATTTTTTCCTTTCTGATTAAACTGAACTCACTGAGCCGGGAGCCAAGGTAGGGTGTGTTTCAATTTTTGATAATGTTAATTTAATAATTAGTGTATTTGATCAAATGAATGTTCATAAAATACACTCACATCCCTTACATTATTAGGAAATAAAATGACTAGAGAGTCTAATGTTTATATTTGTCTTGTAATTTGTCTTGTACAACTAAAATCATCTTATTATTAGATATTGTCTATTGAACATTTATTTTAAATTTATTATGCTTTATTTGCTATATTTTTTTATTAAATGTTTGATTGTTTGTCCTCCCTCCTCTCCATTCTAAAATCCTGGGTCCATCACTGCTTGTAGTATGTCATCCTCTACCTATTATAAGATACATTACTTGACAAACATCCACGTAATAAAAGAAATTTAATTTACCTAACCACTAAACTAGTACAAATAGGAAATTTCTTGGCTAAAATCCAAGTAAATAAAAATTATGTGAAAGTATTTTGTTTTTGCACTCCTTTTTTGTACCTAACCATCTCTCTAGGCATGCATCCTACCATCGACTACCATGTAAAATTTCAAATTCTAAACTTGATAGCAGAGAATGCTCTAAAAGCTTTCTCTTGACTACTGGTCTGACCCTACTAGTTTATGAGAAATAATTTATTTGCTGCAGAAAATAAAAACTATCTAAAAGATAAATTAGCCAAATTTCCTAACAATTTTTACCTTGGCAAAATTATTTCTTAGTAACTATTTGCCTTTCAATAACAAAAGAATTCGATACTTACTACAGATCTTAATCAATAGAAACTTGATACCACTTGATTCAATTGATGTGTCAACATGTGTAGTAAATTTGAGTCCAAATTTTAGTTGACTCTTTACTCATGAGAAGACGCCTCAATTTTTCATATTCCTTTGCAGAATCTTCCTTCTTGCCACTGCTTGCAACTTAGAGGTAACTTTGAATTCCTTTTTCAAAGCTCTATTCCCAACCATTGAGCTAGAATCTTCCTTCTTGCCATTGCTTGCAACTTAGAGGTAACTTTGAATTCCTTTTCCAAAGCTCTATTCCCAACCATTGAGGTAACTAAGTGATAAACAATCAACACACTTCTTCACTTCACAAGGCAGTTTAATTATTTATGGTTTCCAAGACTTCACTTGTAATTATCTCATAACCCTTATAGTCTCATGGAGCATAGAAATTAGATTCTTTTATTTCTTTAGGATCCATGTTACAGCATCTAAAATCTACTCTGAATGAAGTGCATACCATCGGAAATTTCAAACATCGCCAATGCTTAATGGCCCAAATTGGACATTGGACTCTTATGTTTTGCCTTACCTTTGAAGCACATGCTTAGATTCATGGTCAAGTATCCTCTATTCTTGTTGCCTTCCAATCCTTTTTTGTCAAGACTTATTGAAAAAGGATGTTCTTACCCATTAATTTATTGAATTGGTAGTTATCATCAATTTACTTGATCTTAATAGTTAATTAGGACACAGGCAAGTTTCAATACCAATTCTTGGGATCCAGATTCTAAGTAGACAACTATTAACAAAAAACAAGAACATAATAAATTAATGACGACTGAGGCCCAAGACGAAAATAAGATGCATACAAGATTTAATGTGATTTGGATTAACTACCTAGTCTAGTCTACATCTACAAAAAGAACCTATTCTTTATTATGAGAGAAAAATCCTATGCTTGAACCCCTAAATTCAACTCTTGTATAATTTCTCTCACCTACTGAGAATGAGTATATCCTTTGTCTATACCTTGCCAGCTCCCTCTTATTTATAGGGTGCATTACTTGACAAATACCAAATAATAAAACAAAATTAATTACTTAATTTCCAAACAAGTACAAATTGGAAGTTTCTTGGTTACTACTCCATGTAAACAGAAACCGTTAAGAAACTACTTGCAATACAAAATAAAAAGTGGTTAATAGACAAATGAGGCAAATATCCTAACACAAAGATAAGTAGTGGTAGCCTGTTACTTATAAATATTAAGCATTTAAAACTTGAACTGTGAGTCGTAATTCATTTGTACAAAATTCACCACGATTTAGAAGCTTGTAAATCATTACTCATTTGATACAATATGGAACGTTTTTCAAAGGGGAATAAAGTATGTAGTATATTTTCTTCAATGAATAGTAAGCTTAAACGCATGTTTGTGTTTAGACTTAGCCAAAACTGTTGTGCATAAAATTTTCTTTACCATTAATTAATAACCTATTGCCAATTGTATAATGTGTCAATTTGTACTTCCACACTTATCCAAAAATGGTTCTGTATAAAATTTTGTTTATGATTAATTGATAACCTATTGCCAATTGTATAATCTATTAATTTGTACTTCCACAATTTTTAGATTTGAAACATGGGCACGACATTTAACTTCTCTCAAGACTTTGTGTCCTTACAGAGCCCAATCTCAATCCATATCATAATATGTGTCCAATATTGATCACGAGAAAAGATATGTATTGGCATGCAAACCTTGAGTAGTGGACTACCAGTAACATGACTTAGCACTTGAGCTTATAATATACAGTCAAAAGATTTTTGGGTCAACCCAAATTCTCAGGAGTTAAAGTTTCTATTACAATGAACCTTGTGACGACCCCACCTTCTCTTAAGGCGAACCAAAGGGGTTCAGCAAACCGCCTGCCGACCTCTCGCCGAGACTCACTACAATCCCCAATTCAATTGCGAGCAATTATTTCAAATAACAAAATAACTTTAATATCCTTCAGTTCAATAAAACGTTTAAACCCCAAAGCTTTCCTTAGCGAACCACAACCGACCAAACTATATTTACAGGTACAAAAGTTTATCCATTCAGAATTCCATAAGTATAATTTAAAATACAAGGATTACATCAAAATACAAGTTTAAGTCTCCAAACCAAACGACCTAGTGCAATCCTTGGAGGCTCTCGTTCTCAAACCCTGCTAAGGAAAACAAAGTTGGAAGGAATGAGCTAAAAGCCCAGTGAGCGATCCTAATAACATGCAACTTCATGATAATAGTGGAGCAATGTATATTAGTTAAACACTCAATAGATCAATATAATTCAGTTTGGAAGTATAAAATTTATAAAATACATAAACTGAGAAAACACTCAGTGAAATGATACAAGATCTATTGGAAGCGATTGCAGTCCGTCTTGTCCATCACTCAACACGCTACTCCTCCTTATAACTCCCAGTGGTAATACTCGAGTATACTGTACAGTGCCCTAAGTTACCAACTTACTCGACCAAATCCGCTTCTGGCTCGAATAGGCCGATAACGAAGGGGGAAAGGCCTTGTTCAGCCAATGTGTTAAAGTACACATGACCTACAGTCATGCACAAATAATATACCAATAGTGGAATAATAAATAGTTGTGCAGTATAATAAGAGTTAGGTCGAGTGCGGTAAAGTACACACTTACCTAGGAATAAGTATTTAACACTCATGAGGACAAGCAACATCAAGTATTAATTCACATGAGTATGTAATTCACACAACATGCAAGGAACACTCACCGATTTAAGTAAAATAATTTCAAGCGTTCGCACCCAAATCTCCTTTGTTTCCACCTTCCAAGTCTAATAGCAAGTGAAATGAAAATCATTTACTTTTAGCTACCCCAAACATGAAAGACCAAATGCATATGCTAGTAGTTTCTTTGCTTAATAATAAATCACAAATTTGATGCACAAAAGCCATAAGATGGCCAATCCAAATCATAAATGTAAAACAAATGAAGAATCTTATGAACACGGTAGAATCAAGAGTCAAGTAGGTCGTGTCACGGCAAGGGTGCATATGGGTCAAGGGAAATGAAAGAAGCCATTGTAGAAGAAAGAATGATAATTGACAGGTTTGCCATCCTTCAGTGTTTTAATTATAATGGCGCGTATGTTTATCAGATTAGGGTGAATTTTATGCCATTTCGAAGCTAAGACATAGAGCTACAACTTTCATGAGAGGTCGAATCTCAAATCAAACTTAATCAGCGTCAAAATGAGCAAAATCAGAGATACCAGAAACCTGTCGGATCAAAACAGGCTGACGGAACAGTCTCCGAACAATGGCTATAACTCAGTATAGAAAAATTGAAATCAATCTTCATCAGTGGCATTTAAAACTAGATTCATAGATCTTTTTAACAGTATAAAGCTCGGGTTCTAGTTCGTTTCCTATAATCACCAACAAATTCGGGAAGTTGGCTGAATTTCATTTCTGATATCATGTCAAAGGTCCAACTTTTACTTGATTGTTACAATCAACCTTTTAAGATTATTTCTAACTCTTAGTAGGGTGTTTAACATGTCAAACATCAAAGAAAACCATCAATAGAACATCACAAAGTCTTAGGCATTTCATCAAACACATAGAGAGCATGTGGTATAACCTAACCTAAGCTTTACAAGAACAAGTAACTCTCCCATAGATTTCCATCTCCAAGCATCAAAAATACCCTAATACATCCTAAAATTCATCTAGCATCAAGAATCCATAAGTTTAATATCATCAAAGAGAAGTCAAGGGGTAGTTTTACCTTATGCCAAGGAAGAGAAATCCACCAAAAGCTTCACCTTCTCCAATTAAACTTGGTAGCCAAGTGATTGCCTAACCTAGATTTTCTTCTTAAGTGATTTTCTCAACTAAAAGCAAGAAGATTTTGAGCTAGGGTTTTGGTGTTTTTCTTCTGTTGAGGTTCGGCCATGAGAGAGAAAATGAGAGGGAATTTTGGTTTGAATTTTTGAAGACAAAAAACTAAATAGAAAGCTTAAGTCAAGATGTTAGTAGATGGTTGACAAGTGGTCAAATTTGGGCCAAGAATTGGATAAAAATCTATGCAATTATATTCTAATCCCTCAATTTAGAATATGACCTACTTAACACCATATAGGTTTTATGCATTTTACTACATGAAACATGTAAAATGCAAATTCTAGATTAATGTCAGGCAATGCATACAAAATAAAGTACTTAAGGGAAAATAATGCACCTAATGATTTCATAGTGCAATAAATTAATTTAATTTTTTCCTAGGGTTCTCACACTCTCTCCCCCTTAAAAGAATTTCGCTCTCGAAATTCTCACCTTCTACCACCTCTGTAGACCCTGAAGTCTGTTGGCCAAAAAGGGCATATGTTCTAGCTGGCGCCCGTGGTCGGTTCCCTCCTTTAGTAGCTCGTTGAGGAGTAGTTCCATTTCCTTGGCGAGTATTACTCTCTCGCGGCTGCTTCCTTGGGCAGTTGCTAACTTGATGGTCGGCACTTTCACAACGCAGACACTTCCGCCATTTCACCCAACAGTTATCTTCAGAGCGATTTCCCTTTCCACAGTATCTACAAGTTGGTTGAGAAACCATGACTTGACCTCCCAGCGGTGTTTCCTTTGGTTGAACCCTTCCTATTTGAGTTCCTTGGGATGTAGTTCCTTCAAGTTTCTCCATCTTATGAGTGGAAGAAAGAGATGGTAATCTTACTCCATCAGTTCCTTTTCCGACTTTGAGTGGCGGTACAGTCTCTTTAGGAGCCTCGAAACGATTACTACTAGGTGTATCTATCTTTCGTGCTTGAAAGACTTTCAGTTGGGATTTTGCAGTCTCGGCCCTTTGAGATTTTTCAAAGGCATTACTAAAAGTAGCTGCTGCGAAGGCGTCTTGAATTTCTAAGTTGAGTCCCTGAATGAACCGTCTTATTCTCTTCTGCTCTGTAACTACTAGCTCTAGGGCGAACCTTGACAGTTTAGTGAATTGAGTTTCATATTCTGCCACACTTGAAGTTCCTTGGTGAAGCTTTATAAAATCATCTTCTCTCTTTTCCTGGACCAGTGGTGGTAGAAATTTTTCATTAAATTCTCTTATGAAATTCATCCAAGTTCTCGAAGTTTGTTCCCTTTCCCACTTGTTTCTTATAACATTCCACCATGCTCTAGCCGCTCCTTCAAATTGGAACACCGCAAAAGTTACTTGTCTCTCTTTAGAAAAATCCAAGGCATCAAATATGTTCCTTATATTCTCCAACCAATTCTCAACTATATCGGGGTCAGGACCTCCAGAAAATTTAGGGGGAGAAAACTTTTGAAATCTCTCTAATGCCTTATCTTCTCCTTCTACTTGATTCACAGGGTTTCCTTGTTGATTCCCAGGGTTTTGACCAGCCATTTGTGCTAACAAGTCAGTCATACGTTAGATGGCTGTGGTTACCTGTTCATTAGGATCGGCTTTTGGTTCACGATTATCTCCTGCGGCTGATTCATGATAACCCCCTTGATCTTGGGGTTGTCTAAGTCCACGTCCACGCCCTTGACCTCGTCGTTGCCCTCTAGTTTCCATGTTCACAGCTAATCTATATGCATATGCATATCAACCACACTAAACCATAATTAACTACACACATATGCAAGTAACAACCCTTAAAGACAAACGAAACAAATCCATTTTTTTCACAACATTTTTCACAATACAGTTTAAACTCAGTCATGTCCCAAACTAGTACAAACTAGAGCTCATTAAGTTAAAACACAAGTCACAGTCAAGTTGAGTACATACCAAGTCAAAAGTAGTAAACAAAAGCAAATAAGTCATCAACAAAAACACATTGGTCTCCAAGGTAGAACATTCTATGTCCTAATCCTGTCATCCTCTTACAAAAGTCAAAAGCAGTACGTCATTAGATTAATTAGAACCAAGAGATTCTCGTTCTCTAACACGTTCGACTTCATTTCTAACGCTCTGATCCTCAGGGCCATGATCTTCTCCACCTCTCTCCCTTAGTTGTTGTGCCATTTGAGCCAAACGATTATTGGCTTCTTGTAATTGTTCACATAAAGTTTCGATTCATTCTTGCTCCTCGAGCACCCTAGTCTCCAACTCTTGAATTCGGTCATTTGCTCTTGCATTTACGATGACTAGCCTCTGCCTCTCATCTACTATAGCTAGCACCATACAGTTAGGATACGAATGTGTCAGCCAACAATCACACTGCCTATCCACCCTACGTCCTGGGACAAACTGTCGAAATGGCTCGCCAGGTCCTATTTGAAACATAACAAGACAAAGTCGCCTCCGACGTAGTCTTTGTGCTCTATTTCCTTCCATCCCTAAAATCACAACTAGGATTTGTGTTTTAGGTAAAATATTACAGTAAATCACCTCACTTAACAGTCAAACTAATCCCACAGTCCGGCATCCTCAACTTAAAGCCTAGGATACACTATAGAAATCTGAAACCTAAACGCTGATACCAACTGTGACGACCCCACCTTCCCCTAAGGCAAACCAAAAAGGTTCAGCGGACCGCCCGCCCGGCTCTCGCCGGGACTCGCTACAGTCCCCAATTCAATTGCGAGCAATTATTTCAAACAACAAAATAACTTTAATATCCTTCAGTTCAATAAAACGTTTAAACCGCAAAGCTTCCTTAGCGAACTACAACCGACCAAACTATATTTATAGATACAAAAGTTTATCCATTCAGAATTCCATAAGTATAATTCAAAATACAAGGATTATATCAAAATACAAGCTTAAGTCTCCAAACCAAACGACCTAATGCAATCCTTGGAGGCTCTCGTTCTCAAACCCTACTAAGGAAAACAAAGTTGGAAGGAATGAGTTAAAAGCCCAGTGAGTGATCTTAATAACATGCAACTTCATAATAACAGTGGAGCAATATATATCAGTTAAGCACTTAATAGATCAATATAACTTAGTTTGGAAGCATAAAATTTATAAAACACATAAACTGAGAAAACACTCAGTGAAAGGATGCAAGGTCCATTGGAAGTTGCAGTCCGTCTTGTCCATCACTTGACCCCCTACTCCTCCTTATAACTCCTAGTGGTAATACTCGAGTATACCGTACAGTGTCCTAAGTTACCAACCTACCCAACCGAGTCCGCTTCTAACTCGAATAGGCCGATAACGAAGGGGAAAGGCCTTGTTCAGCCAATGTGTTAAAGTACACATGGCCTACAGTCATGCACAAATAATATACCAATAGTGGAATAATAAACAGTTGTGTAGTATAATAAGAGTTTGGTCGAGTGCGGTAAAGTACACACTCGCCTAGGAATAAGTATTTAACACTCATGAGGACAAGTAACATCAAGTATTAATTCACATGAGCATTAATTCATACAACATGCAAGGAACACTCACCGATTTAAGTAAAATAATTTCAAGCGTTCACGCCCAAATCTCCTTTGTCTCCACCTTCCAAGTCTAATAGCAAGTGAAATGAAAATCATTTAGTTTTAGCTACCCCAAACATGAAAGACCAAATGCATATGCTAGTAGTTTCTTTGCTTAATAATAAATCACAAATTTGATGCACAAAAGCCATAAGATGGCCAATCCAAATCATAAATGTAAAACAAATGAAGAATCTTATAAACACAGTAGAATCACAAGTCAAGTAGGTCGTGTCACGGCAATGGTGCATATGAGTCAAGGCAAATGAAAGAAGCCATTGTAGTAGGAAGAATGATAATCGGCAGGTTTGCTACCCTTCAGTGCTTTAATCATAATAGTGGCTATATTTATCGGATTAGGGTGAATTTTATGTTGTTCCGAAGCTAAGATAGAGCTACAACTTTCATGAGAGGTCGAATCTCAAATCAGACTTAATCAGCATCGAAATGAACAAAATCAGAGATACTAAAAACCTATCGGATCAAAATCGGCTGACGAAATAGTCTCCGAAGAACGGCTATAAATCAGTGTAGAAAAATCGAAATCAATCTCCGTCAGTGGCATTTAAAACTAGATTCATAGATCTTTTTAACAGTATAAAGCTCGGGCTATAGTTCGTTTCCTATAATCACCAACAAATTCAGGAAGTTGGCTGAATTTCATTTCTGATATCATGTCAAAGGTCCAACTTTTACTTGATTGTTACAATCAACCTTTTAAGATTATTTCTAACTCTTAGTAGGGTGTTTAACATGTCAAACATCAAAGAAAACCATCAATAGAACATCACAAAGTCTTAGGCATTTCATCAAACACATAGAGAGCATGTGGTATAACCTAACCTAAGCTTTACAAGAACAAGTAACTCTCCCATAGATTTCCATCTCCAAGCATCAAAAATACCCTAATACATCCTAAAATTCATCTAGCATCAAGAATCCATAAGTTTAATATCATCAAAGAGAAGTCAAGGGGTAGTTTTACCTTATGCCAAGGAAGAGAAATCCACCAAAAGCTTCACCTCCTCCAATTAAACTTGGTAGCCAAGTGATTGCCTAATCTAGATTTTCTTCTTAAGTGATTTTCTCAACTAAAAGCAAGAAGATTTTGAGCTAGGGTTTTGGTGTTTTTCTTCCCTTGAGGTTCGGCCATGAGAGAGAAAATGAGAGGGAATTTTGGTTTGAATTTTTGAAGACAAAAAACTAAATAGAAAGTTTAAGTCAAGATGTTAGTAGATGGTTGACAAGTGGTCAAATTTGGGCCAAGAATTGGATAAAAATCTATGCAATTATATTCTAATCCCTCAATTTAGAATATGACCTACTTAACACCATATAGGTTTTATGCATTTTACTACATGAAACATGTAAAATGCAAAATCTAGATTAATGTCATGCAATGCATACAAAATAAAGTACTTAAGGGAAAATAATGCACCTAATAATTTCATAATGCAATAAATTAATTTAATTTTTTCCTAGGGTTCTCACAAACCTCTTGTGGTCTCAATACATGATGTGATTAGATTAATGGTGTTCGGCCCTTATTACACAAAGAGATGCTGAAACTAAATGTTTGAAGTATTGGCGTCATCTCTAGTATCTGTACGAACTATTTCTAAAATCCTACATATTTAAATAGATGGTTTGAATTATGAATCCATCATGAGGATGCAAAGTCTCTTTTGGGGGAGGGGAGGGGGGAAGTCTACTTTCCCTCTCTCATATCGGTCTGAAGAAAGGACATGTATTGGTGAATAATAGCTTGAGTTTTGGGTTATTGATATTTCGATATAAACATTAAAACTCAAGGCTAACATTCAATAAAGTTATTGGATCAACTTAGTGATGCACTGTGCTTGTAAAAAAAATGTAAGCTTGTTTGGGTCTAAATTAATGCCACTAGATTAGAACCTTGTGCTTTAATTTCTTTTCACCTCATGTCCGAATATTTTCGACAAATATTTGATTACCTCCTTACTCTACAAGTCTAAAATTGTTTTCCTTTTAGCTATTTCATTTTATTTCTTTCTTTTTTGGGTATTTTTTTGGGTTTTTCAGCATAGAGGTACAAAGTTGGGGATCAAAACTAAAAAACAAAAAAAGAATGCATGCTTTTTGGATGAAAAAAGGGATAATTTTAGATACCTCCCTTGAGTTTTCTTATAATATCACTTAGCTCCCTATGATTTTCAAAATCTCACTTGCCTTCCTTGTCAATTTGACAAGATTAAATATTCATATCAAAAGTCATAAATTAACAACATTACCCTTGACCTTGATAACTATTTAACTAAAAAGCCAAACCAATCAAACATATTAAAAAAATTGCTACCTAATAATGGCCGATATTTTTGTACATTGAGTTCGTGTTAGAATAACAAAGGATATGGATAAATTAAATTTAGTCAAAATCAAATACTTAGGAAGATTTTGGTGACTAACTAACATCTTAAAATATTTCATAGACAGTTATAATTAAGGAATTCAAAATTTCTTTTGGAAAATATTTTTTAATACATGATGTAGTTTAAGTTGTATAGATAACTAAAACAATCTCTTTATATGTATAAATTTTTCATGGTGTAAATTTTTCTTTTATTTCAATACAACTGAAATAAATAATTTAAGTCAAGAAATTTACACATTATAATAATTTAGTCTTGATTTATTTTTTATTGTAGTTGTAAACTTTATCAGTAAGATAATACAGGGGTAGTATTAGAACAAAAGTTTTATCGTTATTGCATTTCTTACAAAGGAGTTAAAATGTTACAAGAAATGTCAATGCAAGGGAAATTAGTGAGATTTTAAAAAGTTTAGAGGAGTTCAGTGATATTATGAGAAACCTCAAGAGAGGTTTCTGAAATTATTCCTGAAAAAAATATGGGGAAGATCTGACCAAGTTGAAAATGATCCATGTAACACTAAATATGAGAAATGTACATTAGGGCCCAGTAGGCTGGTATAGCCTGTTTTGTCAATCCCTTAAGCCTGCGTCAGTAATGGACCATCCATTGTTAGCTGTGGTACTAAATCCACTGGTGCCCGCTCTAGGCTTTTCCTGACAAAAAATGGGGCAAGCCCACCCACATAAAACTAGCAGAGACTACTGTCTATGAAAGTATCAGGGTATCAGTTAGGATTAAAGCCTTGTTTGGCAGTTGAGTTTTTTGTCAGGTTTGTATGCTGCTAGATTTTTACCTGCTTTTGCTACAGGAACCTTAAAAAACTTCCAAAGTTTTAATGCAAATTTTTAGCAAATTTGTATAAAACTTGTTTGTTTCCTACATTATTTGCAAGAATTCTTAAAAAACTCCCAAAGTTTTTAATATAATACCCCCAAAACACATAAAAAACTTCACTTTCAAAATTTTTTTCTACAACTTCTACAGTAAGCTACAGTAGAGTTTTATACTAACTCTCAAAAAACTTAGCTGCCAAACAAAGCTTAAGCTACAATCCCGACCTATAACTCATTTGAAGTCCCATAGCAATTGTGATCCAATAACGGGAATAGGAAATGTTCATTTTCAAATTCAATCGATAATAATCTCTTGGTGGGGGATTGTGAAAACCACTATAAGTTGCTAGACCTTCAGATGTGACAAATTTTCCTGCTTCTCCTAAACTTTTTGTAGAACCAAAATTTTAGGATTCTAATAATAATTGACGCGTGCAAGATTATAGATTGAAAGATGAAACAATCACTCAAAATATATATGCGAGAAAATAAAATAAATAATTCACATTACTATTGAAATCTCAAACAATAGAACAAAATCACAGCAGAATAAAATCTTACAAACTCTTTTTGTTTCTTTTAAGAAAATATTCTAACTAACAGTCTATTTATAACCTACAGACGTGTTGGGTAAGAAATCACTTGCATAAACGATTATCAAATAAAATACAAATTCCTAAATCCCACAGGTACTAAAAACTTAATTTTAATAAAATTAGTAAATAAATAAAAAAATACTAAGAAGCTTGGTTTATTTTGCCAACATTGTAACAGCCCTACCTCTCCCTAGGGCGTACTCTAAGGTATCAGGGGACCGCCTGCCCGGCTCTCGCCAAGACTCACTACAATCCTCAAACAAACCTCAGTGCCAGCCTTTAATAATTACAAAAAAACTCCAACCATTACATCCATGTACTTCCAAATAATAACATAACCCTAAATCTCATAAGTTAATCTCCAATACTTACAATTCCAAATATTTCCAAAATAATATTACAACCATGAGATGTTATTCCCCAATTACTTCAATACCATAAATACATTTCACAAGACATCAAAATAATATACCCAAATGGAACAAGAGGTAATCCAGCCAGTCACACTAGTAAGTCCCTACAAGCTTCCTTTGGCTTGAACCCTGTGGAGGGGAAATAAATATTTTTGGGTGAGTTAAAAGCTCAGTGAGGTTCCGAAAAATGAGCAAATTCACATTTGGTCAAAATCATAACACTTGAACCAAATAGCACTTTTGCAAAACACTCATCATTCAACTCAAATCATGAGCAAAGCATTTCATGTAGACCAATAATAAATCATATCTTATTTAGCTTAAAACAAGAGTAAATATTTTCAGAGAAATTCATTTTACTCATTTCAGCATTTGGATAATAATTAAACAAACAATTCACTTTGATCAAATCAAAGGTACTGAAACGGGATGAGAGGTGCCTACCACTCTGATTGGGTGTGACACATACTACCGTTCAAATTTAATCACACATAAGATATTGAGACGGACTGAGAGGTACCTCCCACTCATTAGAGTGTGGCACATACTATCGCTCAATACGTATGGTCGACGAGACAATACTCCAATCGACTTAATCAAAATTAGGATTAAGGCGGGATGAGAGGTACCTATCACTCATTGAGTGTGGTACATATTGTCGCTTATCACATATGGCGGGATAAGAGGCACCTACCACTCATTAGAGTGTGGTACATACTTCCGCTTATAACATATGGTGGGATGAGAAGCACCTACCACTCGTTAGAGTGTGGTACATACTTTCGCTTATCACACACACATCAAAATTCACGACACAACACATATTCAACGTATAATTCATCTCTAGTCATAGTTTCAAAATCACATAAATAAATCACCATCTCATTTAGTATTTGCGAATTAAGTCAAATTACGTGCATGGAAACTCACAAACTCTTCATAAAATTATTGTTCTTGTAAAAGCATTTTACTTGG
This sequence comes from Gardenia jasminoides, assembly GCA_013103745.1. Taxonomy (NCBI): domain Eukaryota; kingdom Viridiplantae; phylum Streptophyta; class Magnoliopsida; order Gentianales; family Rubiaceae; genus Gardenia; species Gardenia jasminoides. Next base: position 18,792,196 of record CM023099.1, read on the forward strand.
GAATAACGGTAAATCATTTCAACAAATCATTCCTTGACAAACAATACCAAGATTTTCATTTAAAAAGGAGTTGGAACACTCACCAATTAATCACAGCAGACAATCCAAGTTAGGATCTGGTTCAAACTCTTCCCCACTTCCTATAATCAAGTAAAAGAAGAAATAAGTTTCGCCCCACAAATAGCGAAACTACTCTTAAACAAACTTAGTCATTTGTTTGATCAAAATCATCCCAAAATTCCTCTAATTTTGGTCGAGTGAAAAAGTAGTCACTCGAGTCGAAATTCATCATAAAAGATTCCATTTTCAAATCTACACATCATTACCCAAAATACTCTATCGATGTACTCCATACTCGCGATTTCTAAATTTTTAGAACAAAGACATAAAGTGAAGTCTTTCACCTCGAAAATCACCCCTTCTAGTTTAAACTCAAACTAATTTACATCGAGATTTTAACACATGTTTAGAACAATTTTCACCAAATCTCAATGTTCAAAATTTATGAAAAATAGATAAAGCATTTCAAAGCCCTCAAATCTGTCCAAATAGCATATTTACCTAAAAATTAGTGAAAACTCAACTTTTCACCATTAAAGTTCAAAATTTCAACTCTATCTAAACATATACTCATAAATGAACATAATACATATTATTCAGGCAAAATGTCGCCAAGACACATCGTAAAATTTCGAAATCAAACATCAAAACATTCCAAGTGAGGTTCGGCCGGCCTTCATACTTTTTCTTCAAAATTTCCAACAACATTCCTACATTCTAACCATAAAATGAACTCATCTCATAAATATCCATCACAACCACAATCAGATCCTCAAGTCCACTACCTAAAAGTCACCTCAAGTCCGCTACCTAAGTTGGGAATTCAAGAGCCCAACTCAAATATTTCAATCATAAGCATTTCTAGCAAAATAAACCGTAGATTTGACAGATCTGACTCTAATAAGTTCAAAGCTAAGAGTTTTAAGTGTTATACCTCAAGATCTTTTCAGATCAAGGAAGATCTAGTGTTACTCCACTCAAGGATGACCTTCCAAGCTTTGAAACCTCGAGATTCTTCAAGTTTAGCCAAGAACTAGCTTGATCCTTGGTGATTTCCTTCACAAGCTTCAAGACCAAGAAGAAAGAAAACAAGATGAAGCTTTCTCTCTCTCTTTCTTTCTCTCTCTCACTCTCGGATCTCTCTCCCTTTCTCTCTCTCTCACTCGACTGCAACAAGAAGCAAAAAGGAAGCAAGATGAAGCTCTTCAAATGGTATCTTCAAGGTGCAAGAGGATGAAGTTGAAGAAGATTAAGATCAAAGCTCTCTTCTCTCTCTCTCTCTCTCTCTCTCTTCTCTCTATTTCAAATTTCTCTCTCTCTCTCTAAGCTCTAAATGGCAGCTGAAAATGAAGGGAAAAGGAGCAAGAAATATGGCTTTAAGGAGACAAGATACTTGGTTGGCCTTAATTTAAGGAAAAGTGGTCAATTTCCACTTTTTGTCGCGTTGACGCGCGACACATAAACTTTTACTGGTTTTCCTCTTCTGGTATTGTCCTACCTTAAATATATCTCTGTAATATCTCTACATAGGCTCGGTTTCATCTTAGAGTCACTATTCACGCTTCGGAACAAAAATTAATGCTTAAACTGGCCGAAACCAAACACCGGCAAATAATTCTCACAAATTTCTCTAAATTGGAAAATAATAACTCAAAGTATAAATTCACTAATATTTTAGTGAATAAACATAATATAAATATTATTTTGTATTTTTAAATACAAATAGAATTTTGAGTCCCTCACAAACATTGCCTCTTTTAAACCAAACTCTCCATTAAACAGTCCCAACTCCATCTCGAGCAACAACCTACCAAGCTCTCCATTAAAACAGTCCGACTTCATCGTGAACAACAATTTCCATTGAAAACTCTGTAGCTTTAGAGATGATGTGCAGCACCTTGAAATTAATTTTCATCTTTGCTCGTAACAGTAAACGCACTTTGTATTTTGCAAATAATTTCTCAATCTCAATCAAAATAGTCATTCATGCAAACATATTCATCACCGTAATCACCATATTTAGCACAAAATAAGTATCAAAGAATACAAAATCATAATTATCTCTTTGGCTAAAATGATCACTAGTAAATAATTCAAAAACTCCAATACCACGATTTCAAAAATTGCACATTGTGAATCAATTGTTAGGAGCAATATATTTTTCAACTCTAATGAAATCCATGTCAATCAAATCAAATCCTTTCACATCACTATGAAAACAGTCGAAATCAATAAATTTTCTAACAATAATTTATTTTTCTTCACTTACCATATCAAAATTTTCCATTTCTTCCTTTGCCAAATTAACACCTTCTTTTTCTTCAACAAAATCATTATTCCTAATTTCTCCAAACACGTATGCAAATCAAAACTATCAATCAATTCAAAATCTTTTAGATCACCAATGTTATCAACATATCTATCATTCTCAAAATCAACGAAACAATACCAATAATCAAATTTTGGATTCAAAGTCTAACTCTTCTCAGTAGTCTGCAAAACATAATAAATACCTTTCTAAAATCTCCATGGTATTTTAGTATAACGAACAAAAGTTTTGTAAACACTTTCTGCCACTATTGTACAAATCATATGAAAAAATAATTGTGCCTTCTTCTTGAAAACATGTTTTGGCAACTCACTTGCATCAATCCAACAAAGAATTTCATCCAAATTACGTTGTTTGAGATAGTTTTTCATTCTTAAAATCCAACTAAAATATGTCTGTCTACTTGTACTTATAGGAGTTAATATAGTAAAATTTTCACCATCAATCAAATTTCTACAAAATTCTGCTATTATTAATAATATATATACCTAAATAAATTTTTCTCTCCCTTCTATCAAATTTTTTTGGCCTCCCTGATTGATTAACCAATTAAATCCTTCAATATGACAATCTGCAGCAATCAGCTCATATGACAGGATTCGTTTTTGATCTCTGTCGTAACACTTACAACAATTTGACAATTTTCATAGCAATCTTATGTAAATTCTTCACCAACTATACATTTTAGGACCAATCTCGTGAACTAATTCAATCAATTAAATGCTTTTTGGCAAGCCTTATCCCCTAAGTCTGATAATAGAAATGCTCAGAGCTAACCTTCTCATAGTCTGGCTCTTGATATCAATTGTAGAACCCAAATTTTAGAATTCTAATAATAATTGATGCATACAAGATTCTAGATTGAAGGATGAAACAATTACTCAAAATATATGTGTGAGAAAATAAAATAATAATTCACACTATTATTCAAATATCAAACAATGAAAGAAAGTCACACTATAATAAAATCTTATAAACTCTTTTTGACTCTCTTAAGAAAACATAAATTTCTAAATCACACAACTATTAAAAGATTTAATTTTATATACACTGACAGTGTATACACTATCATGATTGGATGTATGACACATATGCAAAATTTGGGTTTGAAATTTAAGTTCAAATTATGTGTCATGCATCCAATGATGAAAGTGTGTACATTGTCAGTATATCGAGGATTAATCCCTATTAAGAACCTAAATCTAATAAGATTAGTAAATAAATAAATAAATACTAAGAAGTTTAGTTTATTCTGCCAACATTGTCTCCCTTAAACTTGTGACAGCCCCACTTTCCCCAAAGGCGAACCAGAGAGGTTAACGGGCCGTCTGCCCAGCTCTCGCCAGGACTCAAAATACACAACCATGAAACCATTGTAAAAGAAACCGACAACTTCTTATAAAAACAAACGCCAGAATTACATCAAGGTTACGCTGATAACAACTCCAAAATACCACAAACTATCAAAGTCATCCGTTAACTTCAATCTTATACAAAAGGAAAAGAAATTCCACAAAACACTAGGATCCTCGATTCCCGTGCCCCACCTCCGGACCTGTTAAGGAAAACAAAACTTATGGGGTGAGCGAAGCTCAGTGAGGCCAAGAATTCATGCACAGGCAGGTTAAAGCAATAACACACTTTGACAGAACAATAACAGTAGAAAACAGGAAAGCATACAAGACGATATAAAAGATTCACTAGAAAAGGATACAATTTGCTGTTCCACCATTCTGCAATTTCCTCTCCTATCTTCGGTCCAGTTATCAACAGAAACGTTGACATTCCGTCAACCACAATCTCACAGATCGTAGAAATCACTTTACTCTCACCCGTCTACTTACACCCCCTGTACCGGGCCCGCTCATCAAAATAGCAATATCATTAGACCAAGTCGGGATGAGCGGCACCTCCCGCTCCGTAGAGCGTGGTGCCCAAGGGCGAGGTCGAGGTCGAGGCCGAGGCCGAGGACGGGGGCGCGGGCGTAGACCGCCTCAACCCTCAGAGAGTGCACGGTCTTCGGAGGTAGGATCGGAAGGGGGACCGGGCGGTGGAGGTGTAGATCAGATGGCTACGGCTATCAATAAGATGACTGATATTCTCGAGCGTCTAGCTAACAACCAAGGTCCTGGACAGTAAAACCAGCCTGTAGGTCCTGAGCAGGGAGAAGATAGAGCCCTGGAGCGTTTTCTTAAGTTCACGCCGCCTAAATTTCTAGGTGGGGCAGACTCTGAGATAGCGGAGGGTTGGTTCGAGAGAATGGCCGACATCTTTGCCGTCCTGAATTATACTGAAGAGAGACGAGTGATGTTTGCCACCTTTCAATTTGAGGGTCCAGCTAGGTCATGGTGGAATGTCATTAGAGCCAAATGGGAGAGAGAACAGACCCCATGGACTTGGGCGAATTTTAAACGGGAATTTGATGTGAAGTTTTTGCCTCCTATGCTGGTCTGTCATTCCTGTTTTCAGTTTTACGCCAAAACACATTGCATTCAACCAAATCACACGCATGCAAACTCATCGACTCGAATGCGACACAAACATGCATTTGCAGCTTCTACACATCCTACATTACTCCTAACACGTACACGTTACATATTTACGCATCGAATGCATTTAACGCGTTCTAACTAGTGCATTTTCCAACCATTGTGCATTAGTGCACTGGTAATGAATTATCAACCATTTTACACCATAAATTCATTCCCCAAGGCAGCAACAAAGACCAAGGAAAACATCACAACAACCACAACCTTCCATATCATGCTAGTGGGAATTCAAGAGCCCACACAACAATTCAAACAACTTGCTAGTGGGAATTCAAGAGCCCACACAACAATTTAACCAACAATGCTTCATCATCACCAATCACAACCATAAACTACCACATGAAAACTTCAACTAAGAAACACTAACCCTAGTTCTTGGCCAAGATTCAAGACAAGCAAAACAAGAAAACTAAACCATGGCATCATCTTCTCAACTAACTTTGATCATCAAGAAGCTAAGACATGGGTAAAATTCATCATCTTCATCAACTTAATCAACTTAACTAAAATTCAGCAATTTCACTAAAAATTCATTTTGCAAAGTGTAGAATACCTCTTGAATCCAAGGTTGAGTTTCACAATCAAGTGCCCCAACTCCCAAAGAAAGGTTGGATGATTGAATTAGCAAAACTTTCCCAAGGCTTTTCTCTTTTTTTTTTCTCTTTTCCTCTCTTTTTTCTCACGGTTTTTTTTCCTCCTCCCTTCTCCCGGTTTTCCCCTCTTCCTTTCTTTCTTGTTTGGCCGATTGGCTAGTTCTAGAAATAGCCCAAAAGATAACTTCTCATAGATATTTAACCTTAGTCAAAATTGAGTCAAAGTTATCATACTAATTACCCCTACTAACTTAATAATTCTACCCTTGCCCAAATGATTTTTCTTTCCTATCAAACTAGTCCATAAGTGCACAAATTAACCTAGTCTACCAAAGCTTAAACACACCTACTTAGGCCACTAGTCACCTAGAAATCCTAATCTCACTTCCTAATCATGCATGTACACACGTAAAATCTACAAAGTGGCAAACTTCTAGTTGAACATAAAATTGGTAGTCATTTTCAAACCTAGGGTTTAATAAAACCAAACTCGGGTTTTCCACATCCAAATAGGAGGTTTATCGAGTTCTATATCCTCTGGTTGGCGTATATGAGATGGATCTGGATGGTATTTCTTAAGAAACGACACATGGAACACGTTATGAATACGTGATAGGCTGGGTGGTAAATCCAACTTATAAGCTACCTTTCCGACCCGCTCAAGAATGGTGTACGGGCCCACATATCTTGGCTGTAATTTCTTTCCTTTTCCAGCCATCAAACTCGCCTTTAAAGGAGTAATTCTAAGAAATACTTGATCTCCTATCTCAAACTCCAAATCTTTTCTCCTATTGTCTGCGTAACTCTTTTGGCGGCTTTGGGCAGTTAAAATTTTCTGCCGGATTAACTTGACCTTTTCTCGAGCTTCTTCCATCCAAGGGATTGTAGTTGGATCTAGGGCTTTCTTCTCTCCTACCTCATCCCAATAAATCGGCGATCGACATTTACGACCGTAAAGAGATTCATACGGAGCCATTTGTATGGATGAATGAAAACTATTATTATAAGCAAATTCTACCAAGGTCAGATATTGGCTCCAACTAGTCCCAAAGTCCAGAACACAAGTCCGTAACATGTCTTCAAGAGTTTGAATTGTCCTTCTGACTGACCGTCAGTTTGTGGATGATAAGTAGTACTGAGATTTAGCTTAGTGCCCAACGTTTCTTGCATCCTGTGCCAAAATCTCGACACAAACCGCGGATCCCGGTCCGACACTATGCTAACAGGAATACCATGCAATCTTATGACCTCATCCACATACAATTTAGCCAATTTCTCCATTGAGTACCTCATGCTTATGGGCAGGAAATGCGCAGACTTAGTCAGACGGTCTACGATAACCCAAATCGCATTATGACCTCTTTTGCTCTTGGCAATCCCATACAAAATCCATGGTAATATACTCCCATTTCCACACGTGCACCTCTAACGGTTGTAATAACCTCTCGATGTTCAGCCTTAACTCTCTGGCATACCAGGCATGTCTGAACAAACTGGTCTATTTCCTTCTTCATGCCTTCCCACCAGTAAAGACTTTTCAAATCTTGGTACAATTTATTTCCTCCAGGGTGTACCGTATACTTAGATCGATGAGCTTCCTCCAATATTTCTCTTTTGAGTTCTTTATCCTGTGGTACCACCAATCGATTTCGATACCTAAGAACTCCTTCTGCTCCGATATTGAAATCGCTAGCCTTTTTCTCGATCTTTCCCAACCACTTTTATACGCCCTGATCCTTCTTTTGCACTTCTTTAATCCCATCTAATAGTGTAGATTTTAGTAATGTTTCCTACCACAACCTTCTGATTGTAGTCGGGATTCCAAGCGCTAATCTCCTCTAACATGTGCCATTCCTTCACCATCAGGCCAGCTACTTGTACCTTCCGGCTCAAAGCATCAGCTACTACATTAGCTTTCCCAGGGTGGTACTTAATTGTGCAATCATAATCCTCTAAAAATTCCATCCATCTACGCTGTCTCAAATTCAATTCTTTCTGGGAAAATAGATATTTAAGGCTCTTATGGTCAGTGAAAACCTCAAATGTTACCCCATATAAGTAATGTCTCCACTTACGTAATGCAAACACTACGGCAGCTAATTCCATATCATGGTTGGATAATTCGCTCATGAGGTTTCAACTTCACAAGCGTAGGCTATAACCCGCTCATTTTGCATCAATACACAACCTAACCCTTCCTTCGATGTGTCTGTGAACACCACATATCCATCCTTTCCATTGGGCAGCGCCAACACTAGTGTCTCAGTCAACCGTCTCTTCAATTCCTGAAAACTCCCTTCACACTTAGTGTCCCATATAAACTTGCTATGCTTTCTGTCAACCGGCCATAGGTCCCGCTATTTTGGAGAAATCCTTAATGAACCTACGATAATAACCAGCTAAACCTAAGAAACTCCAACCTCCGCTGGATTCTCTAAGTTGTTTCCATTTTGACACCGCTTCACCTTAGTTGGGTCTACTGTGATTCCATCTTTAGAAATTATATGACCCAGAAATGCCACTTCCTCTAGCCAAAATTCACACTTATCAATTTCGCATAACCGATGTTCCCTCGGGTTTGCAATACTATTCTTAGATGTCGTGATCCTCCCGAGTCGTAGAAAATACCAGAATATCATCAATAAACACCACTACAAACTGATCTAGGTAAGGCTTAAAGACTCATGCATCAAATCCATGAATGCAGCGTTAGTCAATCCAAAGGCATTACCGAAACTCAAAATGCCCAATCGCGGAATTAAAGGTGTCTTTGGTATGTCCTCCTCCCGGATCCTTAATTGATAGTAACCCTGTCTGAGATCCAACTTAGAGTATATCTCTGCCCCCTGTAGCTGATCGAAAAGCTCATCGATGTGTGGTAGGGGGTATTTATTCTTAATTGTAATATCGTTCAAACCTCGATAATCTATACACAACCTGAGGCTCCCGTCTTTCTTTTAACAAATAAAACTGGTGCACCCCAAGGTGAATCTCTCTCTTTAATAAAACCCCGCTCTAGCAAATCCTGTAACTAAAACTTCAATTCTTTCAATTCAGCTGGAGCCATCCTATAAGGCGACTTAGAAATAGGCTTGTCCCTGAGTCACCTCAATTTTAAAAGCTATTTCTCTCTCAGGTGGGAGAGATTTTAGTTCTTCAGGAAATACATCAGGAAATTCTCTCACCACCGGTACGTCTTCCAACTGTAATTTATCCCTAGGGGTATTGATCAGAAAAGCTAGAAATCCCTTTGCCCCCTTACTCAACAATTTCCTAACTCTGATTCCGAAAATAAGAGTTGAAGATGCTAGTCTACCCCGTACATTTAACTTTAAGGTCGGCTCTCCCAACACATGCAATTCTACTACCTTCGTCTTACAATCAAGTTAGGCGTGATGACGGGCCAACCAATCCATCCCTAATATAATATCATAACCCTTGATCTCCAGACTCATTAGGTTCACTAGTAATTTTCGCTCACCAATCCAAATGTCACAATTCCTATAAATCGAGTTAGATAATAACCTCTGATTCCCAGTAGGCGTACTAACCTCTAGGTCATACGGGAGGTTTTCAGGTTTAACGTCCACGTCCTTCATGAAAGTAGGGTTTACAAATGAATGGGTTGTCCCGGGGTCAATTAAAACTTTTGCTAACCGGTGAAATATGGGAATCGTACCTTCGATAACCTCTGTCGGATCAGGGACTTGGTGCTGATCCATGGCATACACCCGGCACCCTTAGGCATTGTCTCCTACACTTGATTGTTTGGTGGTCGACCAGCAGATGACGCATCGTGAACTACCTCTCGCGCTGTTGACAGTTGGCAATTTGATGCTTGGTACTCCCACAGCTTAAGCATTTTCCCGCTTTCCTCCAACAATCATCTGTGGTGTGGTTTGGTTTTCCGCAATATCCACACCCTACCTGAGGAGTAGACACGGAACCTCCTTGTGTTATGGTTCGAGTCTGACCACGCCCACTAGTAGCTCCTCTGGCCATAGACCCCCTAGACGCTCCCGTTAATCGTACTCCTCCTACACCTCTCCCAACTTTGGGGCCAACATCGCTTTAGCACTGCCCTACACACCCACTGCATTTCTTTTCTTAGCATGAAAAGCTCTCACCCCAACTAATCCTTAGACAAAACAAAAGTCAAAACATCACACTCTTAGTCTAGTTCTCAGCCGCTAGTCTGAGCCTCCCTCAAGCTCTTCCTCCCTCCTCTTCAGGGATCTCAACGCTTCTCCTATTCGCTCTCACCGGAGGGATTCTCAACCGCTCTCACCAGGGATTCTCCGAATCAACCCCATCCCCAACTGACACTTCTCCTCATCGCCACCTCCTCTAATAAGATCAGAGATCATTCAAGATCCTAGCGGTCCGTTCCGGTTTTGTTGACCACCCTAGTCAACCAGCCTCAACCTCGCCATGAGCCTCAGCCTGCCCAGCCTCCAACCACTTCATCCTCAAGCTCCATAATTCTAATCCCCTGGCCATCTTCTAAAACCCAGAAACCCTCATTTTCATCGCCTAGTGCTCACAGGATTCAACAGCTGCCGACGCTCATCGTCGATGGACAACACTAACTCATTAGGGTAAGAAAACGTCTCCCTACAGGGACAGCGGGGTGACCTCCTTGGTGTGTATCGAATAAGAGGCCCTCCTCCAAGCACTCGGTAGCGGATAGCCCTAACAGGTGCTACGTGGCCATTCGACTTAATCTGACCAAAAAGGGAGGAGAGGTACCTCCCACTCTCTTGAGTGTGGTACATACAACCGTTTGGTTCTAACATGTCAAGTACAAGCACACGTACAAGCAGTTAACGAATTTAACTCAAGTAAATTCAAGCAAGGGTGAGCGCGATAAAGTACGCACTCACCAAGTTAAACAAGCATGCTTTTCAAATGAACTTCATTAAACCAGATATTCAAGCACTAAAACAACAGGCACTTGAACACTCACCAACAGTTGAGCGCAAACAAAACAATGTAGGCGGTTAAACACGATCTTCAACGTCCACAGAATCTCCTGAGATGTGAAAGTGAAAGCAAATTACTTTTCCGATTCCAAACTAAAAGGTTTGGCAAAATCCATTTTCAAAGGTGAAATGACGTGACATGCAAATACTCAACAAATTAAACTCTCGAAAACTGCTTATAAAAACTTCATATAGTTAAAAGGAGCACACACATGAGCGTTAGACGGAAAACGAATGAAATGGAACGAAAACGGAAAACACACACTAAAAGGTGAAGAAGACAGTTTTGACACCCTGTACGCCAATACTCATAACTCAGGTTACAAGTATCAGATTAGAGTGTACGAGGTGCCGTTTCGAAGATAAGAGAACAAGCTACAACTTTCGTGAAGACAACTTCTATCTAGATTTTCTCTTTCTAGGTGAAAAATGCCGAAACAGTTTCAAAAATTTTCCACGTCAGAATTGCCGACAGGCTAGATTCAAACGATCATAACTTGGCGCTCACATATCCGAATCCAGAAATTCCAGATGCGTTGGAAAGCTAGAATGAAGGGCTATAAGTCCCATGTTTTGGACAAAAGCCAAATCACAAAGGATCAACACGAAAAATGAAGCTGAAGTTGCTGGTCTGTCATTCCTGTTTTCAGTTTTACGCCAAAACACATTGCATTCAACCAAATCACACACATGCAAACTCATCGACTCGAATGCGACACAAACATGCATTTGCAGCTTCTACACATCCTACATTACTCCTAACACGTACACGTTACATATTTACGCATCGAATGCATTTAACGCGTTCTAACTCGTGCATTTTCCAACCATTGTGCATTAGTGCACTGGTAATGAATTATCAACCATTTTACACCATAAATTCATTCCCCAAGGCAGCAACAAAGACCAAGGAAAACATCACAACAACCACAACCTTCCATATCATGCTAGTGGGAATTCAAGAGCCCACACAACAATTCAAACAACTTGCTAGTAGGAATTCAAGAGCCCACACAACAATTTAACCAACAATGCTTCATCATCACCAATCACAACCATAAACTACCACATGAAAACTTCAACTAAGAAACCCTAACCCTAGTTCTTGGCCAAGATTCAAGACAAGCAAAACAAGAAAACTAAACCATGGCATCATCTTCTCAACTAACTTTGATCATCAAGAAGCTAAGACATGGGTAAAATTCATCATCTTCATCAACTTAATCAACTTAACTAAAATTCAGCAATTTCACTAAAAATTCATTTTGCAAAGTGTAGAATACCTCTTGAATCCAAGGTTGAGCTTCACAATCAAGTGCCCCAACTCCCAAAGAAAGGTTGGATGATTGAATTAGCAAAACTTTCCCAAGGCTTTTCTCTTTTTTTTTGCTCTTTTCCTCTCTTTTTTCTCACGGTTTTTTTTCCTCCTCCCTTCTCCCGGTTTTCCCCTCTTCCTTTCTTTCTTGTTTGGCCGATTGGCTAGTTCTAGAAATAGCCCAAAAGATAACTTCTCATAGATATTTAACCTTAGTCAAAATTGAGTCAAAGTTATCATACTAATTATCCCTACTAACTTAATAATTCTACCCTTGCCCAAATGATTTTTCTTTCCTATCAAACTAGTCCATAAGTGCACAAATTAACCTAGTTTACCAAAGCTTAAACACACCTACTTAGGCCACTAATCACCTAGAAATCCTAATCTCACTTCCTAATCATGCATGTACACACGTAAAATCTACAAAGTGGCAAACTTGTAGTTGAACATAAAATTGGTAGTCATTTTCAAAACTAGGGTTTAATAAAACCAAACTCGGGTTTTCCACATCCAAATAGGAGGTTTATCGAAATTTAGGGTTTTCAGGGTATACTAGGGTTTATATGTCAATCCTAGGGTTTTGATTTGGAAAACAAAATAATTCACACGACGCACTTTGAGAGGTAAAGCATACCATAAAAACACCTCGGCGAACAAGAATAATAATCCACGTTACAATGTATAATAAAGTAAACAGAAATATACAATTGGTATGGGTCCTCACAAAACTAAACTCTCCATTAAAATGGGTCCAACTCCATCTTGGGCAATAATCTACCAAGCTCTTCATTAATACAAGTCCCACTCCATCTTGAGCAACAATCACCATCGAAAACATTGTAGCTATATAGACGATGTGCAACACATTGAAATTAATTTAGTGGTAATCATTTAGGCAAAATAGATACTTATGATCTTGTATTCTTAGGTATTTATATTGGCATTAAATATGACATCCTAAAATTTGGATTCTAACTTTCTCTTACTCCCCTCCCCCAGCAAAAGAAAAAAAAATGGTTTAGGAGAGATAGGATGTCATAGGTTCAAATCTCCTGAATTTTCACTTATTAGCATTGCTTTAATCCGTTGGAAAAGTAAGAAAAATAGTAGAATTCAAATTCGAGGACTTCAGTTTATGAAAGCCTGCCTAATTCATTAACTAATCCTTTAATACTTCCTAACCGGAAAAACACATCATATTTCTGCCGTTTCGAAATTCATATGGCTTTTTAACTTATACTTTATTAAGTCATGTAGAAGAGTTTCAAAAGGGAGGGGGTATAAAGCGGCACGTCCTAATTTAAATAAAATGAAATTTTAACATAAACTCAAAAGCCTTGTGGTATTGGACATAGAATCTTATCATATTTGCATCGTTTTACGAGCCTTTGAATTGCACATTCTCCTTGTAGACCTTTTCAAAACCATTGAAGTAACCTGATCTTCTACATGGTCATCGTCCTTTTTGCGTAGCAAACTACTTGCGTGGTCCTCATTTGCTATGCTTGGCAAGATACTTGCACTGTTGTTGACTAAAAATAATTTGTTGAGTTTCAACTCAAAAGATTCGTGGAAATGTTTGGGAGACTATATGGCCTCTTCTCGTTCCTAAAGATTTGACTTTTGGCATTTGAACTCTTCTAATATATTTTCTGACCAAAATAATCACATTAGTTAGAAGTATCCTTCAATTAAATCTAACAAAAAAAATTAATAATATCCACCTTACCTCAATTTTTTTACAAAAATGCAAATAATTTGTACCATAGTATGTTAGTTTGGTGTGGGTTGAGATAAGGACTAAGTCGCTCGCTTTAGAACGGCTTGCACCCCTACAAAGTATAATCCGGTGTAGTAGGTTACAGCATGTCGCCTACAGGATACAACAATCCAGTCTTTTCTCGCTGTAGTCTATTACAATTTACACTATTTGATGAGACAAAAACCTCACACAACACCAATCTTTTTCTCATACAAAATAATTTTAATAATTATACATCTCTCTAATATATTGTGAATTTGTAGTAGTAGAAAGATAGTCAAAGAATCTCTTTGCAGAGTTAGAATCCAATAGAAGTAAGAATTCTATTATTAAAAGCTCTATTTATAGACTTGAAAGATAGGAGTTACAAATGGGTAGTAAAGAGTAATCATAATAAAATTTTGAATATAACACATAATAGTCTTGATTAATTATACAACAGTCAATTCCATTATAGTAGTTATGGCCATTTAACCATTATAGCCGTTACATATTTATGTAGAATAATTGTAACCAGAAAAACTCATTATAATTTTTGTTTTTTTTATTAAAATATTCCAACAATCCCCCATTTATTATAGTATTCAATACTCAATACTTGATAGAGCAAAGATTAAAAAGCTCATACATAATGAAGGTGGCAATGCTTTTTGTAAGAGCAAAAACTGACTCGACCGAACTGACCTCCCTGCGGACTCGCGACCATATGCCGAACTGATCTGTTCCTGTTGAGGCGGCGGGACTACCCCCCGGGGTAACTTCGATGCTTAAGTTAGTAGGGCAGCAGTAAGATGGAGAAAGAGCAGGCAGTATGCTATGATAATTTAGGCGTACCTCTTTCTGGTGTTTTACCTGTGTATTTATAAGCAATGAGCCTCCCAGAGTTGTAACCCATCCTAAATACCATTGAAGGTGGGAATGGGACCTATCCGTCAGTTGGGAGGATAAGGATAGACGAGACCCCCGATTATGTAGGTAAGCGCCCTGGTCATCTTGGTGACCAGTTCATCCATGACGAGAGGCCAGCTCGGCCAGCTTGGCTTGTCAGGTAAGCAGCTCAGCCGTGGTGTAGGTCGGCCAAGCTAGGTAGGTGTGACCGTGGGCCAGATCAGTCCTAGAGTTTTAGTCAATTCGGCAGGTCAGCCGAGCTCTCCACTAACGGTGCTACGTGTATGGTGACTATTCATAACTCCCTCAATAGCCCCCCAGGACCTGGTTCATCCTCCTCGGATGGATATGGTCATGACTGACATGGGACACGTGGCAGTTCAGCATTGGCTGGTCTGAAGCACGTCCTTTCAATCCCTTCACGTCGCTTCCGGAAGGGAGGCGAGTGGAGTCCCTCAACGGTTATGGGGACACGTGGCAGGTCTGTTTTGGGGAGTCTTGGTCACGACCCTTCAGATCCGTCCTGTGTGTCTCTTCACGTCCGCTCTTATTAATGCTTCAGTTCGATTTCGAAAAAGTAACCGCTCCGACCTCTGAACTTCCAGCTTACCTCTTCCTATAAATAGGGGAGAGGCCTGTTACTTTCTCATTTTCACCTTTCATTTTCACGCCTCTTAGAGAGACTTCAGAGCCCAGTTCGGCCTCGCCTTGTCAGTTCAGCCACTTCGTGTTTTAGGAGAGTTCTTCCCCTAATCTACTAGTAAGTCCCTCCTCCTTTGCTTTTGCTTTCTATTTTTTGTCTTCATCTTCCACACACTCAGACATCACCACTTTGGGATCTCGGCGTAGGGTAGTTCGGCAAAGGTCCCCAGAGGAAATTCCCCCTAGTTCTACTTCCTCCAGTTCTTCTTCTGAGTCAGAATATATGCCCTCAGACCCGAACTGCCCCATAGACGTATCTAGCTCTCCCGAACCAGTTCCTATAGCCGTAGTACCTCCTTTTCCCGAGGAGTCCAACCCTGTAGGTGTCGAACAACCTTCCAGCCCAACTCGGGTAGTTGAAGGCACATACATGGACTTGGGCATTACGGGGGCCACCCTTTTCATTCTAAACCAGATGCGTGGGATAGTTGAGCAAGACGGCATCCCCGGCCACGAGACCCGAGTCAAGCACCCAGCCAGTGATCTGGTCCTCCCTCGAGCTATGTAGGCATCTATCAGGACCAGCTCGAGGCCGGGTTGAGGCTTCGCCTTCCTTCCTTCTTCACTGACATCCTCTCTTCCTGGTCGGTTCAGGTCGGCCAGTTGAATCCGAACACCATCCAACCCATCCTGGGCTTTTTTATTGTCTGTAAACTTCTAGACAATCCCTACTCTCTCAACCTCTTCCGGACTTACTTTCAGATGAAAGTGTCCGGCCATGTTCCGGGGTAGTTCTACTTCACCCGTTGAAGTAGAAAGCACCCCACCCGAAACCTGTTCTTCGACGCCCCGACCTCGATCAAGGGGTGGAAGTTCAATTTTTGTACGTAAAGAACTTGAACTTCCCCAACTTGGCTTGGAGGGAGGAAACGCAGGTTGTCGACCAGTATCCAGACCCTCCCTCGCAGGCCGAACTGGACCGCCTCCTCAATTTGGCTCTCCAACTGAATGTCAAAAGCCTCCCTTACCAACTTTTGGTCGACACCAGGATTGTCACCTTCACCAAGGGGTCCCTCGCCTCTGAGGAGGCTAGGTCTTTTTTTTCTTCAGCCTAAAATCGTAGCTTGAAGATTCCGGAACTAACCATCTCTTTTCTTTTGCAGTGAAGAAGTTAGCCGACCTCCTCAACCTTGGAGCCCCCACCAGCTTGGCCCCTCCACCTTCCAAATAAACAGCCAGTACGCCAGCTTCTCGGTCCAAAGAACCTCTACTGCACCGAGGAGCAAAAGAAGAAGAAGAAGACTAAGGCCAAGGGAAGGCCCGAAAAGGAGTTGGGAGGTCCTCTTCAGAAGAAGGGCAGCTCGGCCCCTACTAGCAGCCGACCTCATTATGGTTAATCCCCCGAGAAACAAGTTCAGCAGGAGCCTCCTTTGTTTCTGTGGAATCTGCGGAGCACCTCCTACATCCCCGACCCGCAGATGTCCCGACCTCACGACCCCCACCACTTCTATCCAGAGTGGGGGCTCTCCCTGAACAATTGGGTCCAGTTCCCCAAAGTAGCTCAGGAACTAGTTGGAGGCCAGATCACTTGAGATCAAGCCTTCATCTGTGGCAAGCGACTGACGAGAGGCTGGAGGCCCTTTACTCCAGCAAGGCACAGGTAATCCTCTAGGGCCGATCTCCTCCTCTTCTTTGTGTTGTCTTCTCTTAACCCTTTATTCTCCCATAGCATGACCTGGTAGAGGCCAACATGGCACGAAGGTTTGATGGGCAAGTCAAGTCCTCCTGCGGTAGCTTCGGCAGATGAAGCTGACCAATTCGAGGTCGAAAGGCGGGGAGTCCGAGTTGGGCAGCCCGAAGCTAGCTGGAGAGAGCACAAGACCTCCACCGAAGGAGATCGGAGGCGGGAAGAAGGTCGGCACCTTGAGAGCCTGTGAGCCCGAGGGAGGTGTTCCAGAAAGGCAAGGCTACGAGGGTGCAAGAATTCCTGAGGTCGGACAAGGTCAAGATCGATCTGGCCAAGCTGAACACACCCGTGGCTCAGTTCGGCTACACTCAAGCAATGAATGCCGTTCAGGCCCTGAACTTCCCTGGATTCAACTTGGGGCAGTTCCCCGCGTACAATCCTCAGGCCATTAATCAGATGGAGCGGCTCGTCGATGGATACACAAAGGGGTGTGACCTGGACACCCTTATCAACAATCCTTCTGTGGACGTGGACACTCTGGTGAGGCCAGAGGGGCGAAGAGGAAAGCTAGGGAGCTTTCGAGGAGTCGACGAGAGAAAAGCCGAGCGATGCAAGAGGCTACTTTGTACTTTAGACTAGGCTGCTTTGTACTTTTCTCTTTTTCCCTCTTTTACATATTTTTCGAATGAAATGAATTGAGCACGTTTCTTGCTTCCATACCTTCTTAACCGAGCTGACTCTTTTATTTCTTATTTTTTACTTCTCGCTTGCATGT
Source organism: Gardenia jasminoides (assembly GCA_013103745.1). Taxonomy (NCBI): domain Eukaryota; kingdom Viridiplantae; phylum Streptophyta; class Magnoliopsida; order Gentianales; family Rubiaceae; genus Gardenia; species Gardenia jasminoides. The sequence continues at coordinate 18,809,781 of CM023099.1, forward strand.
GTGCCGCTTTGTGTCTTGACCACCTATTCATCCCCAAGTATACTTTTGACATGCCTAAGTATACTTGAGCTAATAAAACTGAAAGACCAAGCTGATGTTTAAAACAGAATACTTGAACAAAGACTTGCATAGATAACTAAAACATGTGCAGGGCAGCTCGGACACATTGATTATAGTCGAGCTATCGAGCTGATTACATTCACCAAAGAATAATGCCGAACTATAGTAAATAAAGGACTATTGATGAAAAAATTTCAAATTCGAGGCGTGCCAAGTACGAGGGATTGTCTTGCCATCCAAGTAGGCCAACTTCAGAGGCTGGCCATTAATGTACAACTCTGCGGACTCCTCCAGTCGGTGAGCTTGTTTTCCACATATACTGTCCTTAGAGTTTTTTGCATAGCACCAAGTCCCCCGGTTTAAAATAGACATTTCTGACCTGAGAGTTATAGTACCAAGTTGCCTGATGCTTGTAACGAGCCATCCAAATAGCCGCCTCCTGCCTGCGGTGCTCAAGGGCATCCAAGCTGCACCTCATCTCCTCCTCATTGGTCTGAGCTATGAAGTTCTGAGTCCGAGGCATGGGCATCCGATCTCGCTGCTGCCGCTCCATAGGAATTCGAGCCGAGGAGTGAGGTAGCTGTTAGGAGTGATCTGCAGCCCAAAACTAGAGCTGCCTCTAGCCTTCTTTTCAGACCATGTAAAATGGTCCGATTAGCATTCACGACCTGTCCATTAGCCTGGGGGTGCCCAACCGAAGAGAAGTGCTGTTGGATGCCGAGCTCCGTGCACCAGTCCTTAAAAGGGTTTTTTGAACTGCCTCCCATTATCCGAGATAAGGCAGTGCGGGATCCCGAACCGACAAACTATGTTTTCTCAGAATAACTTCTGGATAGCTCTTCCGCTGATAGTGCTTAGCGGCTCTGCCTCGATCCATTTGGTGAAGTAATCAATGGCGACCATGAGAAACTCTAGCCCTCCAGGTGCTTTTGGGAAGGGGCCGAGCAGGTCGATTCCCCACTGCAAAGGCCGAGATTGGGATCATCTCTGTGTAACCGGGAAGATGTTGATCGCGTGTAAGCTTGGCAAGTATGCACCTTTTTTTGTACGGTAGTCGATTGAAAGATAGTACTGGTTTTCGAGCATGCATTTTTGGCCATGACCAGCGCTGGTTTCCAATACCCTCATGTATCTCCTTAGGACATAGTTACTTCTTCAAGCGTAATACACTCACCCACAGACAAGTAAGATCTCATGTATAGAGTGCCTGGTGGCATGCACCTTGCTCTCGTCAGGCAACCTTACCTCGCCTTCTGGAGGGAGTTCTCCCAGAGGTACTTGCGCGATAGGGCTTATCCAAGAGCTCTACTCGGTAATGGTGCCAACCTGGCAGAGATGCTCCCGATGTTGCTCACACCCCCTGTGTCTGACGATTTCCACCAATACTTCTTTATTGAGGTGAGCAAAAGAAGAGGAGGCCAGCTTAGAGAGCGAGTCGGCCCTCTTGTTCTGAGACTGGGGCATCTGTTGAATTTCAAACATGCCGAACTGGTTCTTCAACTCGGCCATCTTGGCCAGATACTTCTTCATGGGCTCTTCCCTCACCTCGTAGGTGCCTAAGACCTGGTTCACAATGAGTTGAGAATCACTGAAAACTCTTAAAAAACTTATTCCGCACCTTTGAGCTAGTCTCATCCCTGGCATGAGAGTCTCGTATTCTGCCTCATTATTGGTCAAAAATCAAACCCCGAGGTATGTAAGCTCTTCACCAGTGGGACGAGAAGTGAGGCCCGCCTCCAGCGCCTTCCTGCTGGATGCTCCATCCATTAAAGGGTCCCGGTGACTGCGAGGAAAGAGGCCCGTGAGGTGGCTGTCCCGCCAAGGCGTCCTGAGTAATTATACGCGCCCCTCGGGCCGATAACGACACTCGCCTTCGATGAAGTGCCAAGGCTCGAGCCTAATTACCTGCCTCATTGGGCGGAAGGTAATGTCGTACTCTGTTCTATGGCCGGTTTTGGCCATTCTTCAAACGCCCACTCCGACTTTCGATTATAGGCCGGTGGCGGTCGATTATCACTGCTATAGGGTGGTTTTGGAATGGAACCAGTGTATGAACTAAGGTGAGTACCTAACTTTTACGTTTGGTGTACTGATCTGGGTCCAGTGCTCGGCTCATATAGTACATCTGCTGTTGGGTACCCTGCTCGTCCCTGACCATTACGGCTCTGATGGCCTCCTGGCAGACAGAGAGATAGATGAACAGGGTCTCGTCAGGCTCAGGAGAAGTGAGAGCAGGCAGCTCGACCATGTATTGCTTTAGCTCCTCAAAGGCCTCTTGGCACTCCTGAGTCCATTCAAAGCCAGAGCCCTTCTTGAGAACCTTGAAGAAGGGCAATTCTCGCACCACTGACCTGGACAAGAACCTGTTCAAAGTTGCCATCCGACCGGTTAGCCGCTGAACTTCCTTTATAGTCCAAGGAGGAGCCATGTCCCTGATGGCCTTCAGCTTGTCTGGATTAGCTCGGATGCCTTCCTGGGAGACCATGTATCTCAGGAATTTTCCCGACCTGACCCCGAAAGTGTACTTCTTGGGATTCAGCCTCATCCTGGAGCTTTTGAGTATGGCGAAAATCTCTCGAAGGTCGGTTGTGAACTAGTCCAGAGTCCGTCTTTTGATCAGTATATCATCCACATAAACCTCCATGTTTCTGCCGATCTGGTGCTAGAAGAGCTTATTGACTAATCGTTGGTAGGCAGCCCCAGCGTTCTTCAGCCCAAATGGCATGGTGGTGTAGCAGTATGTCCCGAACTCAGTGATAAATGAAGTCTTCTCTTGATCCTCCTCACTCATCAGGATCTGGTGATACCCCTTGAAGGCATCCAGGAAACAAAAAATGACGTACCCCACTATGGAGTCTACTAGCTTGTCAATCCTAGGCAATGGATAGCAATCCTTTGGACAAACCTTGTTCAGGTCGGTGAAATCGACGCATATTCTCCAAGCTTTGTCGTCCTTTTTTTACCACAGATTGTTGGCCAGCCAGTCGGATAGAACCCCCACATCTCAACCTCCATGAGCTTGCCGACCTCCCCTCGGATCACCTCATTCCATTCGGGAGCGAAGTGCCTCTTTTTCTGTTTGACGGGCCGAGCCCAAGGGTCCACGTTGAGTTTGTGTATTGCTAGTTCGGGAGGTATGTCGGGCATGACATCAGCTGTCCACGCGAATACCTCTGCGAACTCCTGCAAAAGGAAAATCAGACTAGATTTAGTCAGGTCGTCTAAAGAAGAGCTAATCTTTACCGTTTTTTCTTGGCTTTCTTTAGACAATGGAATTTCTTCCAATCGTTCGTCCGTCCCCAACTTCTTCTCCTCCTCTAGGGGTTCTAGGGCGTCCAATATGAGAGTCTATCCGACCAGCTTCTCTCTTTCCTTGAGAGTGGAAATGTAGCAGGCCTGAACTACCTCCGGATCCCCCAACACCTCAGCCACCCCGGAGGACGTGGGAAACTTCATGCTAAGATGTAGAGTGGAGCACACAGCCTGGAGGGCATTCAAAGCAGGCCTTCCCAAGATCATGTTGTAGGAAGCACTCTCTCTTACCATAGCAAAATGAATAGGGATAGTTCGGTTTTGAGGTGCCACCCCCGCCGTGACCGGGAGGGTTATCATTCCCTCAAAGTCGACGGTGTCCCGCGAAATGGCATGGCTCAATCGGGTGTGAGCTGATTGTCCTCCAACTGCAGCTCTTTGAAGGCTCGATAGTACAGCACATTAACTGCACTTTTATTGTCAATATAAACCTTCTTCACCTTGTAGTTGCAAGTGATGACCTCAATCACTATGGCCTCATGGATCTGGAGCAAATGCTTGATCGTGATCACTTGGCCCATAGGAGATTTTCTCGCTAACCTTGAGCCTCTTCTCCCGGAGCTCCTCGTCCCTAGAAGGCCAGTTCCTACACTAAGCTAAATAGCTGTCACCTCCAGTGGGACCTCCGACAATGGTGTTGATTACCGCAGCCAAGTTGTGCTCGTCAGTTCAGGAGGGACTGAGTTCTCCAAGGCCCCTCTTTTGGTCTTCTATGCTAGGGAGGTCGATCGCTCTAGCTACATCTAATGGGCGTATTCCTCTCGCCTTCAGAACGTTGGGTCAGTTTATCGATCCCCATGAACTCAGCCTCTGTGAATTCCTCCTGACGTCAGAATCTTTTCTTAAGCTCCCATCTTTCCTCAGGTCATGCCCTACATCACGATGAAAAGTGCAGTATCAATTGGGGTCACAAATAGAGTTAGTGAGTTTTGGGGGAGGTCGGATTAACTCGGCAGGACTGTGAAGTCGAGGGGACAGAGCCCATGCCGGACCCGAAGCTGCCCCTCGAGAGAGTCGCTCAAGATGCTCTGCTCTGAGACCTTCTCTCATGTCCCTCCGGATTCCCCTCCTTGCATTTCCCTGCCATCTCAGACTTTTCCCCGCCGGACTTGAGATGTTCTGTCTCGCCTCGCTAACTCGATCATGAGCTCTATCCAACATCTCCCCTTATCGCTCAGGAGGTTTCTACAAACTCTTCGTAGAGTTTTTACAACCGCAGGTCATTGATGAATGCGGCCATTACCACCTTATCATCGCAGTCCCTTACCTGCAAGCTCTCATTGTTGAACCACAACATGTATTCTTTCAACGTTTCCTCTGACCGCTGTTTGATGGCTATGAGGTTCGCGGTGTTCTTGGAAAAGGCCGTAAAGGAGACAAACTATGCCACGAACTGCCATGTTAACCGCTTTCAAACTAATCGACAAAATTTAATCGCGGGCGTGCCTTTGAAACCACCGAAGCTCCCTCCGTAAATAGACGAAAGGTCTGACACCTTATGGCATTGGGGACAGCCTAGAGTCTCATCTGGGTCAGGAAGATGAACAGGTGATCTTCAAGGTCGGTATTGGCATCATAAAGTTTTATAGTGGGGATCTTGAATTTAGCCCGCAAAGGGTAATTCTCCACATCAGATGTGAAGGGAGTGAGTGTATACCGACATAGGTCCACATCTGGATTAAGGATTCGGTTTAGCTCTTCCCGAACCGCACCATCTGACTCCCTCTGGTTCCCAGTTCTCCGAACTGGATTACCCGTGTTCTCCGGAAGTTACCCGTGTTCTCTCGAAGCTGGATTGGTCGAGAAGGGGATTTAGGTGTGAGACTGCCAATAGGAAGGCTCTTCCCCTGAATAAAGCCGAGAGGGCGATTGACGGATCCTTTTTCTCTTGGGGTGTCGGTCCGAAGCATCCCCTCAAGAATCACCCACCTCTATCCGAGATCGCTGGAGATGTTCCCCAGGGTCTCTTTCCCCTTGAGGTGCTGGATGATAGCCTCAATGGTGGGCAAATAAGTTGCTACCATCTTTACTAGCTGTCCTGACTCCATCTTGGCAGACCTACCGTTCGCTTCCCTAGCTCCCTACCCGTGGTTTCCTGGCCCGCTTCATGCTGAATGATTTGATGGTGACTAGGCTCGTGGGGAGCGGAGGTCTCCGTGTTCTTCTTGGATTGCGTTTTTGCCATGGTGAAGAGTGAACTATCGTTCCCACAGACGGCGCTAATTGTAAGAGCAAAACTGAACGAATCGACCTCCGCGGACTCAGCACCACGCGTCGAACTAATCTATTCCTATTGAGGTGGCGGGACTACCCCCCGGGGTAACTCTAATGCTCAAGTTAGTAGGGCAGCGGTAAGATGGAGAAAGAGCAAGCAGTATGCTATGATAATTTAGGCGTACCTCTTTCTGGTGTTTTACCTATGTATTTATAAGCAATGAGCCTCCCAGAGTTGTAACCCATCCTAAATACCGTTGGAGGTGGGAATGGGACCTATCCGTCAGTTGGGAGGATAAGGATAGACGAGACCCCCGATTATGTAGGTAAGCGCCCTGGTCATCTTGGTGACCAGTTCGGTCATGACGAGAGGCCGGCTCGGCCAGCTTGGTTTTCAGGTAAGCAGCTCAGCCGTGGTGTAGGTCGGCCAAGCCAGGTAGGTGTGACCGGGGGCCAGATCAGTCCTGGAGTTTTAGTCAGCTCGGCAGGTCAGCCGAACTCTCCACTAACGGTGCCACGTGTACGGTGACTATTCATAGCTCCTTCACTTTTGAATCTTCACTTAGTGTTCAACGATTCCTTAGCCTTTAAACGGTGACTACCTAAGGATACGTGAAATCTTATCACATACATGAATCTTTCAGTATTCTAAAGCAGGTTTCATAATCTAGCGCATTTATGGCCTAGTGCTTTATCTTGATTTTCATGTGTGCTCTATAGAGTCGGTCCAAGTTTTCATAGGAAGCGACCTTACTTCAACACTTGTATAGATGAGTCTATCAAGAATACTATCATAACTTAGACATTCCATTCATAAGGGCTATAGAGCTCGTTACGAGACTAAAAATCCCAACCTCACTTAACATTATATGGTCACAAATGCACTAACACCATTGGGGTAGACAATTCAATAATAATAATAATAATAATAATAATAGTGCATATTAATTATTCAAACTACTTTATGATTCATTTGTCTCCAACATAGTTTTTGGGATCTCCAGTCCCTAGGCTTATATCTGTCCCCCTCGATGTACATCATATTTTTGACTCAAGTTTGAGATTTCAATTTTTTTTTTGTCATACACATATAAGTGAAGGTATGATATTATTAACATTCGTGTCATATAAATCTCTTTATTAGCCAACGAGAAGAAAACTTCCCATTCACTTGTAATTTCCAAACAGTATATGCATATATTTGCTCACATCAAGTGGAGCCATATTATTTTTCATTATTTTCATTAGCTTCTTAATGGCTAGTAGCTTAATAATCTACTAGAAGTTGTTATCACAATTCTTTGTGGATTCTATTTCACAAAATACCTCATAAGTAATTCAATTGTCTTCATAATATGTATAACTTTTTAGTCAGTATTAATCCACACAACTCGAAGCAAATATTAGGAAAATCCACAGTATAATTTCAATACACTTCAAGTTTAGAATTCAAGCTCACAATTTTTACTTTATGCATACAGTGGTTTAGCCCCCACTATGTACCATACTTATATTGCATTCAATGCATCCTAATTGATTTTTCCCTCGTGCTGTTTTTCTTTCTTTCCTGCTAGCACATGCATTAGGCAGAGTAAATATGCCATTAATAAGAGAACACCCATGGTGGAAATCAGCAATTGTAGCAGCAACACCAGTTATGCAAGTGGTATGTAATGGGCATTATTTGTATGACTTTCTTTTTGTAGATAAGCGCATTATCATGCAAAGTCACCGATAATATACATAAGGACATACTAGAAAAATGAGCAAATTTTTCATGACACTATTCATGCTAGTTACAATTATAAAAATTTCTGTAGAGGATCATTACATCACTTCATTATGGAGAAAAAAAAATACATGCATGTTCAAGTAGGAACAATTATTTAATACTGGCAGTAAACCAAATGAGGTTGTCTCAACAAAATGACTGTGATCTTCAATTATTTTCTTTTGTTCCATTAGTATCAAGTTTATTACTTATCAAATTGTTAAATGATTCGATTTTGGGTAAGCATTTGACCCCATATAATAATTACAGCCCCCAGCCCCCCTATTTCTAACAATCTAGAGTTATTACAATACAATTAAATTTTATAGTTGCTTCATATACAATTCATCAACTAATATACGTCCATCACCAAATTTTCAAGAATAGTATATCCACAAAACTTTAAATTCCTACGTACGTGGCAGTTGCATTCCCAAAAGATGATCAGTATTACCTCATATTGGGCCTTAGCATGAAAATGACATGCAAATTACATGAATATCAGTATGTCACACACTTTGTATGTTAGATTTTAGGGTAGCAGACGCAGCGGAAAAACAAAAATTTTAACCCCCAAAACCAGCCAGAAATCACCCTAGGTTGTACATATGACTTGAAGAGGGGGATTACAGGATTACCTTCATTCGGGTGTCGTTGCTTCTGACTCATTGGAGAAGATGATCAGCCCTTCGAGCAGTCCAAATGTCCTGCCTCTACTGCAATCCACGCGAGAGAGAAGTCTGGATCGTCTCTATGATCTGTGTGTGAGGGTGAAGATGGTGCTAGCCTATCTCTCACTCTCTCTTGGTTTTTCTCTCTACGTAAGTTTTCAGAAGAACTTAGCCTCTCTATTCTGTCTATCGGCCAGCATATATCGTCAGATATATTGATCGGATAGAGAGAGAGAGATGAGAGTCGTTGTTTGATTCAAAATCAAACAACGTAACATCTGATATTAATTCTATCCTTCAGTATCCACGTGATTAAGAGATAACTATTTTATCCTATCTATAGATAACCCCGGGATTTATTAGCCTTATAATTAAACCCGTGTTTTATTTCCAAGTCCTTACTTGGACACACAATTTTAATCGTAATCCTCTAAGCTCACGTGATCCAATAGGTTCCAAATACATCGGTAATAATATGAATTATAATTTCAAGAAGAATTAGATAAAATAAACAACTTTATTTTATCATTAATTACAATAATTCATTCATAATTATAGATTGTGATGTGTCTAACAATACATCACAACTACTCAAGTACTCGAAATTAGTCAAGGGAATTTTGACCTAACCTTTCCATGGAAAATTGCCATGTAATTATTATCCTTTCACCATCGATATCCTATTAGTCAGGGAATAAGGAATAAGTGCCAATTCCCTAATGACTAATTAATTTTCTAGTTCCTAGAATTAACCCTAGATTAGGTTAACTTGAAGACATTCTTCAATTAACCTAATGTAGTCGACTATTAAGGTAAATTTTCCACTTGAGATCTTTCTGGATATTAACTCCCACTATCAGAGTGGTGAATCCTTTCTTGATCACTCACTATTTTTCCATGCTTTACACTACCCCCAATTTTTATTCTTTAAGTCACTCTTGGTGAATAACAAGTAATAGAGTCAAAAGGCAGTGATTCACACTCAAGATACTATGGTGATCCAAGTCTAGGATCATTTACACAATTTTCCATAAGAGATTCAACCATTGGCACTAGATAGATATCCTAATGGAATCTTTGTGTGGATCACTCCAATAAATTTGTACCTTACAACTCATCTATACATTAGCCTAGGTATCCCTATACCATGGTTGATGAGAATAATCATTACTTACACTAAGTAGAAGCTAACTGTATACTAGTCTTTCCGTATTAATGATGTCCCTTCTCATTAATACCACGACTAGGAAATTTTAAGAATATTACTATAAATGTGTTTGATATCTCATAGTCACCAACTCTTGTGACTATCATCACACTAGTCAATATTCTAAGAACTTTATCAGTTGAATTTAATATTTAACAAATAAAAATGGAAGTTCATAAAATACAAAACTTAATAAGGAATGTATGTGACGACCCCACCTCACCCTAAGGCGTACCAAAGGGTTTAGCAAGCTGTCTGTCCAGCTCTCGCTGGAGCTCACTATAGTCCTCAATCAAATGAACATTATACGTAGATTAAAAGTTATCCGCAAGTATATTTAAGTACTTATACCAACCACAAGTCCCTAGAATTCAAATTACATCCAATTTGCATAAGACATAATCTCTAGAAATTTATCCTCAACCAATCAAGCTAATGAGACCTTTGCAAATTGATTTCTTCAATAACTTCAATAAACTATACATAACCTTCATTCTTGCTTACAATCCCAAAAGAGAAAATAAGAAATACAGTTAAATTCTCAAAATACAAGTTCAACCCAAAATATACAAGATCAGTAATCCCATATGCAGACTAGTGCCTTCCTTGGTTTCTCCTGCTCTCACATCCTGTAAGGAAGACAAACTATAGGGGGGGTAAGCTAAAAGCTCAATGAGATTCCATAGATTCAAGAAAACAAATAAACATTGGAATAACATGGTTTATCAAAGTAGCACTTTTAACAAGTAATCGTTCAAAAGACAATTATCAAAACAAGAAATCTTTCAAGTATTTATTCATTTAACAATCAACTAATCAAGTATAAGCAGTAAAAGAATACAGTAGCATATAGAGTCAGTAAGTCAGTAATTAGCAGTCTCCTTATACCTCCAGTGGTAATACTCGAGTAAACCAGCCAGTGTCCCAGTGTTACAGGGTCCCGACCTAGTCCACTTCTGGCTCAGGGTGACCGATAACAAAGGGCGTGGGTCCAGATCATGCAAGGGCCCAGTTCAGCCGATGTGTCCAAAGCATTCATGGCTTACAACATGCGCAGTTAACAGTCAACAGTAATACATGTAACAAATAAACTAACACATAATCAACACGACAACGTATTTAGTGTAAACACACAAGATATATTCACAACCATTTTATTTGTAAATACTAGGAAATTCTTTGAAATACCTTTGTTAGGACACATTTAAGAGTAAAACACATTTGAGTAAAAAGGTACATTTAAGCATAACTAGTAACGAGGAACTCGCCCACATAATAGAAAGCCATTTCATTTACCAAAAGAAATAACAATCCACTTTACGCTAATCAAGTGAAACACGTTTGAAAAGTAGTTGAAATACTCATCAAAAGTTAAGTAAGTAGGCAAAGTAAGACTTAGTGCAAATTCAAATAAACTATTGGAGTAAGATGCACAAAACATTTAGAAAATAAGGAACACTCACCAAAAGTCTAGTGAGTAAGCAAAATAAAGCTTTCACACGTTTTCCTTGGGGTTCCCCTCGAATTCTTCTTGAGCACCTGAGATAAGCATATCCCACGATTACCTATAACGTTTAACCAAGACCAAGAAATTCCCCTCTTAACCCTTCTCTCAAGCATCCTCAATTTCTCATCAAATTAAGAGAGAAACTCTATACGCTTAACCACCAAGTTAACACTCGAGGGAGAGTTCGTAAGTGCTTCATTTGTAAGTCAAAATGTAGCAAGAGTTTTTTTGATTCCAAAGTTAGCCAAATTAAACCAAAATAAACTTAGTTACTCGTTAAACCCAAAATTCATGATTTCAGTCCCAAATCAATCTATAATTATAGTTTAATACAATAGCAAGTCGTTTGAGCAAAATCACGTCAAGACAATATCAAACGAGGCTGAAACAGTCTGGGCTTTAAATTTGCTGGTTCGAGTTCAAGTTCCAAAGCAACAATTTAAATCAACTTATAGCCAATAAAAATTCCAGATTTCAGCCCTAATTTATCATATAAATCTAGCTTAACAACATATAAAATCATTAGACCAAAAACTTGTCGAAAAACAACTCAAATTTTGAAGAAGTAAGCTAAAATTTCCAGCGAATGTTCGGCCAGCAGAGGGTAATTTCCTTAGAATTTCAGTCAACAAAACAACCATTAAAACATGTATATCTCACTCATAACCCTAAGGGCTTCATCAATCATTAGCCTTTCATAGAATCAAACACTTAGTAAACGTTAAGATCCTTGACAAAGGTAATCAACAAACTATCAATTTTCTACTACCTCTGAGTGTTTTAATCATAACTGGAGCTACAAATATTGGATTGAAACGAATCTTATGGAGTTTCAAAGCTGAGACACAGGGCTACATTTTTCATGAATACATTGAAAGTCAAATCTAGCATTTGCATGGTCAGAAAGTGAAATCACAGAAACAACAGAAATCTGTCGGGTAAAACTGGACATTTGGGCAGTCAGGGGTATTTTGGTCATTTCACATGATACAGTGCTCCGATTGAGTTAAAATTTTATGGGTGGAAATCCAACTCAATTTCCTACAACTTTCATGCTTTGAGCCAGAGCTAGATAGGACTGTATCATGGGCGAAATGTGCAGATCAGTTTGGTGTAAAACTATGAATTTCCAACAAAATCTGCTCTAATCTTCAAGTAATCTACTAGCTCTTCCATAAAACTAACTTAGATCATGAAAATATAATAGATTTCATGGCTAAAATTTGAAAACCAAGGCTGTAATTGAAGGTTACCTCAAGATATAGCAAGATTTAGCAAAATTTCACCACAACTTTTCTCCCAAGCTTTCTTCCTTGCAAATCCTCCAAGAAAGGCCAAAGATCTTCAAGTTTTCTTGGTGATTTCCTCCACAATCTTCAAGATCAAGAAGAAGGAAAACAAAAGGCAGCTTTCTTTCTCTCTCTCACACTCGGATCTCTCTCCCTTGCTCCCTCTCTCACTGAAGCTTGAAGAAGAAATAGCGAGATGAAGCTCTCAAATGGAGTCTTCAAGGTGAAGAAGAAGAAGAAGAAAAAATAAAGTTCAAATCTCTCTCTTTTTCTCTCTCTATACTTCAGCCCTCTCTCTCTCTCTTATCCCTCTTATTGCTGAAAATGAAGAGAAATGGAAGCAAGAAGAAAGGGATAAGGAGACAAAAGCTTGGCATTCCATGTTTTAAGGAAAAGTGGTCAACACCACTTTATGTTATGCCTATACGATACTCTAGTTTTTAATGGATTTTCTCGCTGAGGCCTAATTTTCTCAATATTTGAAAATATTAAATAATGTTAATTATAGTTATTTTTTGTTTGCCAAGGTGTTTATATGGTTTGTTTTACTTTTAAAATGTTTGTTTTAATTATTTTGTTTTACAAGTTTGAAAACCCTAATTTGCATTTAAACCCTAATTTGCTTCGAAAACCCTAAATTTGGATAAAACCGTAATTTGTATATATGAAAACCCTAGTTTGGATTTGTAAAACCCTAGTTTTGAAAATAAATTTAAGTTTTACGTCCAACTACAAGTTTGTTATTTCTTTGATTTTACGTGTGTTAAAGCATATGCAAGAAGAGAGATTAGGGTGCATAGGTTATTAGTAGCCTAAGTAAGTGTGATTAAGCTTGGATAGGCTAGGTTAAATTGAGCACCTATGGACTAGTTTGATAGGAAAGAAAATTACTTGGGCAAGAGTGGAAAATAGCTTAAGTTTCTAGGTTGATTTGAGCATGACAACTTTGACTTGGACTTGGACCAAATTTTGACTAACAAAACAAATATCTAAGAGACTTACTCTCTTAGCAAAAACAAGACAAGAAAGTCGGCCAAGCAAGGAGAAAAGAGGGAAGAAAATAGAAGGAAAAAAAGAGAGAAAAAGAGAGGAAAAACAAGAGAGAAAAGCTTGGGAAATTTTGCCAATTCAATCATCCAACCTTTCCTTGGAAGTGGAAGCACTTGATTGTGAAGCTTAGCCTTAGATTCAAGAGGTATTTTACACTTTGCAAGTTGAATTTTTGGTGCAATTGCTGAAATTTATTTAAGTTGATTAAGTTGATGAAGATGATGGATTTTACTCATGTTATGGCTTCTTGATGATCAAAGCTAGTTGAGTAGAAGATTCCATGGTTTAGTTTTCTTGTTTTGCTTGTCATGAATCTTGGCCAAGAGCTAGGGTTTTTAGTTGAGGATTTCATGATGGTTGGATTTTGTGGTTATTTTGGCTTGATTCATGCCTACTCTTAGCTTATGAGATGATTTCATGGATTGGATTTTGTGTTTGAATGTCTAAAATCTTGGTCAAGAAGATTGAATTAGGGTTTCATGTCTTCAAGTTTAAATTGGAGGAAGCATGGCTTATGTTGATAGATTAATGCTTGAACTTGGCTTCTTGTGTGAATTGATGATTAAATTTTGAAGATTTGCAAGCCTTGAATTTTCGGCCAAGAAGGGTGAGGTTAGGGTTTGATTGGTTGAGTTATGGAATGATTGAGAATTGATGATATTGCACTTGTATTAATGCATTGATGTAGTTCGGATGTGGTGGAATTGTTGGAAGGTGAAATGTTGGCTCAAGTTTAGGAACTTTAAGGTTACATATGTGTGTGTGTTGAGGGTATTGTGGGACGTTGTAAAGCTGCGTTTGCATGTTTGTTGTCGCATTCGAGTCGATGAGTTTGCATGTGTGTGTTTTGGTTGGAAACATTGAGTTTTGGCGTAAAACTGAAAAACAGGAATGACGAACCAGTAACTTTAGCCTCATTTTTCGTGTTGATCCTTTGTGATTTAGCCTTTGGCCAAAACACAAAAGTTATAGCCCTTCATTCTAGCTTTCCAACGCCGCTGGAATTTCCTGATTTGGATTTGTGAGCGCTGAGTTATGACCGTTTGAATCTAGCCTGTCGGAATTTCTGACAGGAAAATTTCTGAAACTGTTTTCACATTTTTGACCTAGTTAGAGAGAATCTGGGCAGAAATGGTCTTCGTGAAAGTTATAGCTTGTTCTCTTAGCTTCGAAACGGCACCTCGTGCACTCTAATCCGATACTTGTAGCTTGAGTTATGAGTAAAGGCGCACAGGGTGTCAAAACTGCTTTTTACACCTTTTAGTGTGTGTTTTCCGTTTTCGTTCCATTCTTATCCGTTTTTAGTCGAACGCCCATGCATGTACCTTATTTTCTGTTTTAAGTGTTTCTAAGTGGTTTTGGCTTCTTTTCACAGGAAGTGACGGGGTCGAGGAGACCGGGGAACTTTTCTAACCTCTTTGCTTTTGTACTACTGTTGGTGAGTAATTAGGACTTTATCTGTGAATATAATGTGAAATGTGTTAAGTGGATGTTTGGACGAGGGTGTACTTTATCGCACTCGACCAAAGATCCATATATGATTCTTGAATGTACGTGTTGTGTGATATACGAATGCATATGATGGGTAATATATGAATTGTACATATGATATTTTTGGTGATAAGTGACCATGTGGATGGTCCTGATCCCAAGGGTGCCTTTGGGTCTCAATGTCGATATTATTTTCGACCACTTGGGTGGTTTGATCTCAAGGGGTTGCCTTGGGGTCCTCATTGGTAAATGTTATTTTGACCACTTGGATGGTTTGATCTCGGGTTGCCTTGTCTCAATGTTATTTCGACCACTTGGATGGTTTGATCTCAAGGGGTTGCCTTGGGGCCTCAATTTCCGACCACTGGATGGTTTGATCTCAAGGGTTGCCTGGGTCTCATTGGTAAATGTTGTTTCACCACTTGGGTGGTTTGATCTCAAGGGGTTGCCTTGGGGTCTCAATGGTAAATGTTGTTTTCCCACCAAATAGATGATCTCAATGCTTTGGGATCTCAATGACATTATCAATGGAAATGGTTTTGAAGCCACCGTATCCTTATTTGTGGTGTTACTTTGCTATTGATTTGAAAATTTGTGGCAATGTGATTTACATGTACCCCTGATTATTCACTAAGCATATAGCTTACCCCTTTCAATTTGTTTTCCTTAGCAGGGGGCTGAAGGGAATTGACGTATAAGTGTAGCCTTTTGCTTTAGCACTTGTTTTGGGTTGGGATTTTGGCAGTATATTGTATTTTGATATGTGAGAAACCTTGAGTTGTACCCCAACACTTGTGGTCTTGTAGTGGATATTATGTATATATATAATGTACCTATCATCCTTGTGAGAATTTGGCCATCGCTTTTGTTATCGAAGTCCCGAGCTAGGCAAAGCGATCCATTAAGCCCTAATGGCCTCAGGCTGGTCGCACATTTTCTTCTTCCGCACTATCCTACCATAAATATATCTCATTAAGTTGCTACATTTGCTCGGTTCATCTTAAACTAACTCTCCGCCGGTACTCAAAAAATTTCATACTTAAAGCTAGCGAGCGAATCCAAAAATCGGATAATTAGTTCATAAAAATTCAACTAACTGGAAAAATGATAACTTCAATAATAAAAGCACTAATAATTTAGTAAAGAACATAAGATAATTATTATTATTATTATTATTTATTTTTTTGAAAAAGAAAAAAATTTTGAGGCCCTCACAATGTATTTAAACAAAATGATTGTTTTATAGCATACATTCCAACAACCTCCCACTTGCACTAAAACAAATCATTCATGGCCTTCAATCCAAATGAAAGTACATGTCTATCATGTTTCTTTTGGGACAGTACTTTAGTAAGAGGATCAGCTATGTTATCCTCTCTGGGGACTCTGTCTTTACATCATTCCTGGCAATGATTTATCTAATTAAGTGAAATCTTCTAAGTACATGTTTGGATCGCTGATGAGACCTAGGTTCCTTTTCTTAGGCAATAGCCCCATTGTTATCATAGTACAGAGTTACTGGATTAATAATGGTTGGAACCACACCAAATTCAGATACGAACTTCTTGATCCAAACGGCCTTAGGTCGACTCAGCCTAATTTGTAGAATCCCAATCCCTGTGGTGTCCTGTTTGGATCTCTTCCAGCAGATAGCACCTCCATTGAGAGTAAAAATGAAACTTGATTGTGACTTACAGTCATCCTTATCTGACTGAAATCTTGCATCAGTATAGCTCTTAAGTTCTAACTCACCATTTCCATATACTAAGAGCAAATCTTTAGTCCTTCTCAAGTACTTAAGAATGTTCTTAACGGCTATCCAGTGACCTTCACCTGGATTAGTTTGGAATTTGCTCATGACACTCAGAGCATAGGAGACATCTGGTCTTGTACATAACATAGTATACATTATTGATTCAATTGCCGAATCATATGGAACATTATGCATCTTATCAATCTCAACTTGTGTCTTAGGACATATACTCTTAGAAAGGCTTATACTATGAGTTGTAGGTAAGAAGCCCTTCTTAGACTGATCCATGCTAAATTTCTTTAGTAGTTTATCTATGCATGTAGATTGTGAAAGACCAAGCAGCCTTTTAGACCTATCTCTATAGATCTTAATGCCTAGTATATAGACTGCCTCTCCTAAATCTTTCATGGAAAAGTTCTTGGACAACCAACCCTTCATTGATTGTAACATTGGGATATCATTTCCTATTATTAATATATCATCCACATATAATATAAGGAAAACGATTGAACTCCCACTAATCTTTTTGTACACACAAGGTTCGTCCAGATTTTTGAGAAATCCAAACTCGTTAATTGTGTCATCAAATCGGATGTTTCAACTCCTGGATGCTTGCTTAAGTCCATAGATAGACCTTTGCATCTTACATATCTGATTGAATTTAGTGACGTAAAGCCTTCAGGTTGTGTCATATACACATCCTCTTGCAAGTTCCCATTAAGGAATGCAGTCTTTACATCCATCTGCCAAATCTCATAGTCATAATATGCTACTATTGTAAGTAATATCCGAATAGATTTAAGCATAACTACTGGTGAGAAAGTTTCATCGTAATCGATTTTCTCTTTCTGTTTGTAGCCTTTGGCTACCAGTCTAGCTTTATAAGGCACTTGCAATAGGCCCCCAAGACTAGATTCATTTCCCCTTAAATGAATTTAGTCTTATCTGAGTCTTGACACTTGGCAGCTCAGCAATGGACAGACGTGGGTACGACCCTTCAGTTCTGTCACGACGCCTCATCGTGTCACTTCTTAACCATTCTATTTAATGCATCAATTCAAATTTTTAAAGGTAACAGCTCGAGTTCCCACTCTTTCTTGCCTATAAATAGAGGGGACCACGATCATTTTCACACATTCACTCTCATTTTCTGGATTTCGCTTTCAGCTGTGCTTCAGAACTCTATTCGTTCTGCCCAGTTTGGCATTATCAAGCTCCTAGAAGAGTTAACTTCCTAGTTTCCCTTCTCTTCACTAGTAAGTCCTCCTGCCTTACATTTTTATGTTTTCTTCCGAACATTCTGATATCACCACCTCGGCACCTAGACATAGGCCAGCTCGGTGAGTAGCGCCAGAAGAAATAATCCCTTCCAGTTCTTCCTCCTCTAGCTCTTCTTCGGGCTCAGAGTATCTTCCCTCTCCCCCGAACTCCCCCATAGAAATGTCGAGTTCCCCTCACCCAATCCTGTTAGAGGTTGGCCATACTTCTCCTGATGTGGTTCCTTCTACTCAGGTTGGAACTGCAAACAGCACCGAACAAGCTATCAGTCCTGCTCAAGTCGAATAGGGCACGAGCATGGATTTCAGGGAGGCTGGCAGTATCCCTTCAACTCTGGACCAAGCCAAGGTGGGCAGGGTAGTTCAACTCTACTCCATCCCTTTCTGAATATGAGGCCCAAGCTACTCAACCGAACAAGATGGCTACCAGTCCTCCCGAGGAATTTGTAGCCATCTACCAAGACCAACTCATGGCAGGTTGAGGATCCCTATTTTGACTTTTTGTCAGATATTTTGACCTTTTGGTCTATTCGGATGACCCAGTTGAATCCCAACGCATCTCAATCCATTCTAGGCTTCTTTATCCTTTGAAAATTCTTTGGCATTACTTATTCCTTAGACCTTTTCCGAGCTTACTTCCTAATGAAGCTATCAGGTCATGTTTCGGGATGGTTTTATTTCACCTGTCGAAGTGGGAATCACCCTACTCGGGACTTTTTCTTTGGTGGCCCTTCTTCTATTAAGGGCTAGAAATTTAATTTTTTCTTTGTAAAAAATCTGAACTTCCTTCCTTTGTTCTGAAGGCAAGGCACCAACGTCTCGGATCATTACCTCGAGAATGTCCCTCAGGGTGAACTGGACAGGATTCTCAATTCAGATCTGATGCGAAATGTCAAGGGGTTTTTCGATGACCTCCTCACTGCTACCCAGGTGGTCACCTCCCCTAGTGAGGAAAGGTCCTCACTCCGGAAGAGTTAGGTATATCTTGTATGTCTTTCTGTTTGGTTCTAAAATCGTACTTTTCTGAACTGACCTATGTTCCCCCTATTTACTTTTGTAGTGAAGAAATTCACAAATCTCTTGAATCTTGGTGGCTCCACCTCCCAGACCCTCTGTGTCAGTCATCATGCGGCTCAATCCAGCAGCCCCCTGATCAGGTCGAACAACCCAAGAAGAAAAAAAAAAAGAAATCAACGGCCAAGAGGAAGGTCTAAGATTCAGGTTTAGGGGGTCACTCCAAAAAAGAGAGCCACCACGGCCATCCCTAAGGAGCCCAGTTGAGTCCCTCGGCCGACCTTCCACACTATGGGATTAATACCCCCGACGAGCAGGCCCAAGTGGAAGCTCTTGTCCTAATGTAGGTCCAAAGAAGCATCGCTCTCCATCCTATGGTGAGTTCGGCCGTTACCCATGACCCGCACCTCTTTTGTCCCTCACGGGGACTTTCTATCAATGACCGACTTCAGTTTCCCAAATCTGCTCAAGAACTGGTCCAGGGTGTTATCTTCCCGCGGGATAAGGCCTTTATCACAGTGGCCTCTAACTCCGAACTGCTGGACTACTATTACACTGGGAAGGCCCAAGTGAGTTTCTATTCGGATCATTTTTCCTTTAAAATGTCCTTAATGCCGAACTAACTTGGCTTCCCTTCTATTCTTCTTTTTCTAGCATGACTTGGTGGAGGTAGATCTTGCCAAGAGGTTTGAAAATATGGTCCCTGCTCTGGCCTATACCATCACCGGCAGGGATGAACTGTCAGATGAGGTGGAGGAGTTTCAAGAGTAGCTCGACCAGGCCTGAGTTGACCTAGGAGTGAAGCAACAGAAGACGGCCTCACTGAAGGAGATGCTGGGGGCCAAGCAGTGAACTATGGCCGAACTGAGGGCCAATGAAGTCGTGGCTTTCAATAATGGCAAGGTTGCTAGAGCCAAGAAGTTTATCAGTTCGGCCCAGTTCTAGACTGACCTAGCCAAGATCAATACTCCAGTAGCTCAGTACGGCTATACCCAGGCCCTCTTGGCAGTTCAAGCTATGAATCTCCTTGAGTTCAACCTAGCCAAGTTCCCTGCTTACAACGCTCAATTGGAGAGTCAGATGGAGCACCTCGTTAAGGGGCATACAAACGGCTATGACCTGGACACCCTTCTTAACAACCCCACCATGTTGCTGACCTCACCTAAGGAAAGCATTCGTGAAGAGTCACAGGTGAAAACCGAACTGAGGAGAACCCTGATACCGAACAACTGGATCCTTAGGTCTTGGCCTGCTTGGGAAAACATCCATCTGTGGACTTGGCAATGATGGTTTTGATGCAGCATTGAAAGATGGCGGGGTTTAATGCAGTAGTTTAACGCTACTCCTTGACTTTTTCTACACTATAATGTACTAGTACTACTTAAATATTCAAGGTATATCTAAAATTTCAAAAACTTTTACCAAAAAAAGAGTGTTCCTTAATGCAGTAGTGATTTTTGATTTGCCATAGTATCTAGGAAGAAACGGTAAAGCCTGTGGGTATCCTTCATGAGAGTTCTACTACTTACACTTGACTCTTATGGATTCTCTAAGGAAACCTACATATAGTGCTGAAGTATACAGTTCAGGTTTTCACCTTTTTCTTCTATTGCTAAGTACCAGCAACAGTTTAGTCCCTTATAAGGTGAAATATCCTAGCAATCTACCTTTTCTTATCTTCAACCTGTATATTCTCCTGACAAGGCTAGTAAAGATTAGTATGGTTATCTAGTAGACTAGTCATTCTGAGATACTTAAATCTCTCCTCTACTACAAAGACTTTAAGGCTGGTCACCTCTATACCCTTATTGCTACTATAATGTGTTAGGCTATTGTATCTTGAAAAGTTCAAATAATGGAGTTGTCTCATGTCTAAAAAAAATGCAAAGAATATTTTTTGAAGCAAAACTGATTTTCATTGATAAGCATATAAAGTATATACAAGGAATGTAAAGAATTCTAGTTACTTCAAACAGAACACTGTTTACAAGAAGCTAAAATCAGTTAAAGCAAGTAAACGTTAATTGGCATCTTTGTAGGGGTATGTAGAAATGTGTACTTAATCAGAATCTTAATTGTTTTCTGAAAATGAAATTTATTGAGTTGGTTGGGTGTGTATCATACGAGGAGGCTATTCATGAATTGAATTCACTTTTGTTATTCATTTTTCAGACTTGGGAGTTAGTGTTGTACAGTAACTGCTGGTCATAATTGTAGGACTAGCTTAATTTAATTGAAGCAAAATTTTTGCATTTTTTGTAATGGCACATAATCTTGTCTTGAATGATGTATTTTTATTATGTTCACCCAACATGGTCTTTGGTAAAAATGTGATTTATTTTATTAGATTTCCATTGCTATTATTTGACAAATTCAATTTTCTATATAAAGTTCTTTGTGTTCATTATAGTATTATGGTCTTAATCTTCGTGTTAGGACAAAGGGCAACAAAAATATGGGTAGGAGCTGGATGTCAATTAAGAATTACCCAAATCCAACATATTTGAATGGAATCAATGAATTCATTAGATTTGCTTTTGGAGAGAAGGATCCTATGTGTAAGCTTCCATGTCCTTGCAAAGTATGCAATAACTTTGTTGGCTGGTCATTTATGTAGGGGAATTGTTGATAGTTATACTAGGTGAATATATCATTGGGAAAATTTTGAATCGGATGATGAGGAAAATGATAACATAGATGTAAATGAAGTACAGAGTGAGACTGATGATATTGACGAGCTATTAAATGATATTGGAGCTGCCAGCTTTGGTAAGAATTGGAGACATTCAAGAGAACATAATGGGGGTGCTAATGGTGAGCAAGAAAGTGAAGCGAGTAGGTTTCTGAAGCTGAAAAAAGTCTATATCCAGGTTGTGAAAAATATTCAAAACTCTCTTTTATTGTCGATGTACTCCACCTCAAAACAATGAATCAATGAACCTGCAAATCCATTGATATGCTATTGAGATTCTTGAACAGTGCATTTCCCATGGCATCAATTCCTAGTTCATATAATGAAGCAAAAGGTTTCATTCATGAGTTAGGGCTCAATTGTGTAAAAATTCATGCTTGTGAAAATGATTGTGCCTTTTACTAGAAAGCAAATGAAGGCTTAGATCATCGTCTGAATGAAAAATGTAAAGCACCTTGCTATAAATCTACAAACTCTAGAGTACCTAGAAAGGTATTGCGCTATTTTCCATTGAAGTCGAGGTTGCAAAGACTCTTTGTAAACAAAGAGATTACTCATGATATAAGGTGGCATGAGGAGAGACATGTAGACAATGATAACATAATGTGTCACCCTGCTGATTCATTAGCTTGGAAAGAGTTTGATAGACAGCATAAGGCATTTGCTAATGATTCTCAAAATGTAAGGCTAGGTCTTGCAAGTGATGGGTTTAACCTATTTGGAAACATGAACAATTCATATAGTATATGGCCTGTAAACCTTGTTCCTTACAATCTGCCACCATGGAAGTGCATGAAAGATCCATTTTTCATGTTATCGATGATCATTCCTGGTCCTAGAGCCCCAAGAAATTATATCGATGTATACTTTAGACAACTAATCGATGAGTTGAAAGAGTTAATCTCCCTTGGTGTGGAGACATATGATGCCTTCACAGGAGAGAAGTTCATGATACATGCTACACTTCTATGGACAATCAATGATTTTCCAGCATATGGCTATTTGTCTGGCTGGAGTACGAAAAGACACAAAGCCTGTCCTACTTGTTTAGATGAGACTAATAGCATTTATTTGAATAATGGTAATAAATGCTGTTATGTCAGACATCACCATTTTTTGCCTGTGATCATAAATGGCGTTGTGAAAGGAAGCCGTTTAATGGAGAAAAAGAACTTAGACAGCCTCCTATGACTTTATTCGGTGAACAAATCCTACAACAACTTTTTCATATTGACCAACCTAAGTTTGGCAAGGCTCCTATTTGCTCCAATAGAAGAAATGAAAATGAATGCATAGCAATTCCAATTGGATGAAGATGAGCATATTTTTTGAACTTCCATATTGGAGTACTAATAAAATCATACATAACTTGGATATAATGCATATTGTGAAGAATGTGTGTGAAGCTCTGATTGGTACATTACTGAGTATCCCTTCAAAAACTAAGGATACTTGGCAGGCTCAAGAGGATTTGAAAGAAATGGGATTGAGGGAAGAATTGCATCTACAACCTGGAAGGGGTACATCCAAAGTTATGCCATCTGCATGCTACACTTTATTTTGTGTAGAGAAAAAGAATTTTTGCCAATTTGTGAGTTCAATCAAGTTCCCAGATGGTTTTGCCTCAAATATACCTTGATGTGTTAAGACAAAAGAATGTCAACTTTTAGGGATGAAGAGTCATGACTATCATGTGTTCTTGCAATGGCTTCTTCCACTGGCAATTAGAGGAATGTTGTCGAAAGATGTATCTCAACTTTTGATCGAGATTAGCAATTTTTTCAAAAAAGTTTGTTCTAGAACTCTCTATGTAGATGAGCTAGAAATGTAGGAGAAAAACATTGCTCTTATACTGTGCAAACTTGAAAATTTATTCTCTCCGAATTTTTTTGATGTAATGGTCCATTTACCAGCCGAAACCAAGATTGCTGGACCGATACAATACCATGGATGTTTCCATTTGAGAGGTGTGACAGCCCCACCTCACCCTAAGGCATACCAAAAGGGTTAGCGGGCCGTCTGCCCAACTCTCATCGAGGCTCACTACAGTCCTCAATCAAATAAACATTATATATAGATTAAAAGTTATCCACAAGTATATTTAAGTACTTATACCAACCACAAGTCCTTAGAATTCAAATTACACCCAATTTGCACAACACATAATCTCTAGGAATTTATTCTCAACCAATCAAGCTAATGAGACCTTTGCAAATTGATTTCTTCAATAAATTCAATAAACCATACATAACTTTCATTCTTGCTTACAATCCCAAAAGTGAAAATAAGAAATACAGTTAAATTTCCAAATACAAGTTCAACCCAAAAATTTACAAGATCAGTAATCCCATGTACAGATAGTGCCATCCTTGGCTTCTCTTGCTCTCACATCCTGTAAGGAAGACAAACTATTGGGGGGGTGAGCAAAAAGCTCAGTGAGATTCCAAAAATTCAAGAAACCAAATAAAACATTGAAATAAGATGGTTTATCAAAGTAGCACTTTTAACAAGTAATCATTCAAAAGACAATTATAAACACAAGAAATCTTTCAAGCATTTATTTATTTAATAATCAGCTAATCAAGTGTAAGTAGTAAAAGAATATATAGTAGCACATGGAGCCAGTAAGTTAGTAGTTAGCAGTTTCCTTATACCTCTAGTGGTAATACTCGAGTAAACCAGCCAGTGTCCCAGTGTTACAGGGTCTCGACCTAGTCCACTTCTGGCTTGGGGTGGCCGATAACAAAGGGCGTGGGTCCAGATCATGCAAGGGCCCAGCTCAGCTAATGCGTCCAAAGCATTCACGGCTTACAACATGCGCAGTTAACAGTCAACAGCAATACATGTAACAAATAAAATAACACTTAATCAACACGACAAGGCATTTAGTGTAAACACACAAGAGACATTCACAACCATTTTATTTGTAAATACTAGGAAATTCTTTGAAATACCTTTGGGTCCGTTTGGATTAGTTGTTTTTGGAGTTGTTTTTCAAAAACAGCACTGCAGCATTTGGGATGTGAAAAACTACTGTAATTGTGCTTCAAAAACAACTGTAGCTGTCTTTCAAAAACTTTTTAAGGGTGTTTTTGGGATAATTTTTTGTGGTATTTTTCAAAGTAAAAATTTATTTGGGATAATTTTGGGGGCATTTTTAAAATTAAAAATTAATTTTAGGTATTTTTGGGGGATTTTTAAAATTAAAAATTTATTTTGGGTATTTTTAAAATTAAAATTTATTTGATGGGTTGTGGTGCGGGTGGGTTAATTTTAAAAAAATACCTCAAATAAATTTTTAATTTTAAAGATGTACCAAAAAATTTCCCCAAATTAATTTTTAATTTTAAAAATGCCCCCAAAAATACCTCAAATAAATTTTGAATTTTAAAAATGCCTAAAAAATTGTCCCAAATAAATTTTTAATTTTAAAAATGTCCCACAAAATACCTCAAATAAATTTTAAATTTTCAAAATGCCCCAAAAAATTGTCCAAAATAAATTTTTAATTTTAAAAATACCCCAAAAAATTACCGTAAATAAATTTTTAATTTTAAAAAAGCCCCAAAATATCCCAAATAAATTTTTAATTTTGGAAATGCCCCAAAAATTATCCCAAATTAATTTTCAATATTAAAAATGCCCCAAAAAATTACCCCAAATAAATTTTTAATTTTAAAAATGCCCCAAAAATTTATTCCAAATAAAATTTTAATTTTAAAAATGCCTCAAAAAATACCCAAAAAAATTACCTCAAATAAATTTTTAATTTTGAAAATGCCCCAAAAATACCCCTAAATAAATTTTTAATTTGGATGAGAGGAGGAGGGGGGCTACGGGGAGGGGAGGGGAGGAGAGGGGAGGAAGGGAGAAAGAGAGAAGGGAGAGAGAGAGAGGGAGGAGGGAGAGAGGGGGGGAGGAGGTGTTGGTGGTGGGTAATGATGTGATTGGGGTGGAAGAAGAAGGAATAATTTTTTAATTTTGTATGTTTAAGTTGTTTTTAAAATATTTGTTTGGAATGGTATTTTTGGAATTGTTTTTGGTTGGTGTATTACTGTAGCATTTGGGGTGTGAAAAACAGTTTTTCAAAAACAGGTGCCAAAAACAAGAATGCAAACAGACCCTTTGTTAGGATACGTTTAGGAGTAAAACACATTTGAGTAGAAATGTACATTTAAGCATAACTAGCAACGAGGAACTCACCCACATAATAGAAAGCCATTTCATTTACCAAAAGAAGTAACAATCCATTTTACGCTAAACAAGTGAAACACATTTGAAAAGTAGTTGAAACACTCATCAAAAGTTGAGTAAGTAGGCAAAGTAAGGCTTAGTGCAAATTCAAATAAACTACTGGAGTAGGATACACAAAACATTTAAAAAATAAGGAACACTTACCAAAAGTCTAGTGAGTAGGCAAAATAAAGCTTTCACACGTTTTCCTCGGGGTTCCCCTCGAATTCTTCTTGAGCACTTGAGACAAGCATATCCAACGATTACCTATAACGTTTAACCAAGACCAAGAAATTTCCCTCTTAACCTTTCTCTCAAGCATCCTCAATTTCCTGTCAAATTAAGAGAGAAACTCTCTGCGCTTAACCACCAAGTTAATGTTGGAATGTATGCCCTAAAACAATTATATTGTTTAAATACATTCCTAATTAAAGTTTTGTATTTTATGAACTTCCAATTTTATTTGTTTAATATATGATATAACTGGTAAAAGTCCTTAGAATATTTATTAATGTGATGATAGTCACAAGAGTTGCTAACTATGAGATATCAATCACATTTATAATAAATATTCTTAAATGTCCCTAGTCATAGTATTAATGAGACAGGACATCATTAATACGGACAGACTAGTACACAGTTAGCCCCTACTTAATGTAAGTAGTGGTTGTTCTCATCAACCATGGTATAGGGATACCTAGGCTAATGTGTAGATGAATTGTAGAGTACTAATTCATTGGAATGATCCACACAGAGATCCCATTAGGATATCTAGTGCCAATGGTTGAATCTCTTATGGAAAATTGTGTAAGTGATCCTAGACTTGAGATCACCATAGTATCTTGAGTGTGAATCACTACCTTTTGATTCTGTTTCTTGTTACTCACCAGGAGTGACTTAAAGAATAGAAATTGGGGTAGTGTGAAGCATGGAAAGATAGTGAGTGATCAAGAGAGGATTCACCACTCCGATAGTGGGAGCTGATATCCAGTAAGGCCACTAGTTGGAATGTAACCTTAGTAGTCGACTACATTAGGTTAATTGAAGAGTGTCTTCAAGTTAACCTAATCTAAGGTTAATTCCGGGAACTAGAAAATTAATTAGTCATTAGGGAATTGGCACTTGTTCCTTATTCCCTGACTAATTGGATATCGATGGTGAAAGGATAATAATTACACGGTAATTTTCCATGGAAAGGTTAGGTCGGAATTCCCCTTGACCAATTCCGAATACCTGGGTGGTTGTGATGTGTTGCTAGACACCGCTCACAATTTATAATTATGAATAATTAATTATTGTAATTAATGATGAAATAAAGTGTTTATTTTATCTAATTCTTTTAAGAATTATAATTCATAATTATTACCAGTGTATTTGGGACCTATTGGATCACACGCATAGAGATTGGGTTCTAGATTAAATTGTGTGTCCAAGTAGGGACTTGGAAATAAATACTTCTGGGGTTTAATTATAAAGATAAATAAATCTTGGGGTCATCTGACAGATAAGATAAAAGTGTTATCCTTTATCTGTCAGATAATAGAAAGGATAGAGTCTCATCAGATGTTACGGTGGTTTGATTTTGAATCAAACCACCAGACTCTATCCTTCTGTTTTCTCTTCTCATCTCTCTCTCTCTCTCTCTCCTATCAATAAGTATCAGATACTACGATAGGAAAAAGGAGAGACACTTCTGATAGTCAGTTACGTAATACAGAGAGAAAAGTTTTCTTCAGAGAGAAAACTTACGTAGAGAAAGCTTTAGATAGTCTGAGACCTTGAGTGAAGAAGAAAACGCTAGCACCTGTTCTTGACTCACACACACACAGAGATCGAAGAGACGATCAGGAGTAATCCAGGAGCACTCTCGCGTGGATTACAGTGGAGGCAGGACATCTGGACTGCTGCTCAGGGGATTCTCAGTCTTCTCAGACAAGTTAGAGATGCCATCTGTGAATTAAGGTAATTCTAGAACCCCCTTCGTAAGTCATACGTAGAACTAGAGTGAATCCTGGTGGGAGACTGGGGCAAAATTTTCAAATTTCCGCTGTGCCTGATGCCCCAGTTCCTAATAGTTAACACTCTAGGGAGAGTTCGTAAGTGCTTCATTTGTAAATCAAAATGTAGCAAGCGTTTTTTATTCCAAAGTTAGCCAAACTAAACCAAAGTAAACTTAGTTACTCGTTAAATCCAAAATTCATGATTTCAGTCCCAAATCAATCCATAATTATAGTTTAATATAATAGCAAGTCGTTTGAGCAAAATCAAGTCAAGAAAATACCAATCGAAGCCAAAACAGTCCAACGCATCAAATCTGTCAAAACAGTCCCAAGGTTCAAAAATAGAGATTTTCGTCAACTTTAAACCATCCAAAAATTCACACTTTAACCCCATTTCAACATAAACTCATAGTTCAACATAATATAAAGTTATCGGAGCAAAATCACGTCAAGAGAATATCAAACGAGACTGAAATATTCCGGGCTCCAAATCTGCCGGTTCGAGTTCAAGTTCCAAAACAACAATTTAAATCAACTTTGAGCCAATGAAAATTCCAGATTTCAGCCCCAATTTATCATATACATATAGCTTAACAACATATAAAATCATTAGGCAAAAATCTTGTCAAAAAACAACTCAAAAATTTCAAAGAAGTAAGCTAAAATTTCCAGCTAATGTTCGGCCAGCAGATGCTAATTTCCTTGAAATTTCAGTCAACAAAATAGCCATAATAACATGTATATCTCACTCATAATCCTAAGGGTTTCATCAATCATTTGCCCTTCATAGAATCAAACACTTAGTAAACGTTAAGATCCTTGGCAAAGGTAATCAACAAACTATCAATTTTCTGCCACCTCTGAGTGTTTTAATCATAACTGAAACTACAAATATTGGATTGAGACGAATCTTATGGTGTTTCGAAGCTAAAACATAGGGCTACATTTTTCATGAGACGTCAAAAGTTAAATCTTGCATTTTCATGGTCAGAAAGTGGCATCACAGAAACAACAGAAATCTGTCAGGTAAAACTGGACATTTGGGCAGTCAAGGGTATTTTGGCCATTTTACACGTTACAGTGATCCGATTGAGTTGAAATTTTATGGGTGGAAATCCAACACAATTTGCTACAACTTTTATCCTTTGAGAAAGAGCTAAATTGGCCTTTATCATGGACGAAATGTGCAGATCAGTTTGGTGTAAAACTGTGAATTTACAGCAAAATTAATCAACAATTCAAGAGTTAAACTAGTGCTCTAACCTTCAAGTAATCTACTAGCTCTTCCATAAAATTAACTTAGATCATGAAGATATAACAGATTTCATGGCTAAAATTCGAAAACCAAGGCTGTGATTGAAGGTTACCTCAAGATATAGCAAGATCTAGCAAAATTTCACCACAACTTTCTCCCAAACTTCCTTCCTTGCAAATCCTTCAAGAAAGGCCAAAGATCTTCAAGTTTTCTTGGTGATTTCTTCCACCACTTCAAGATCAAGAAGAAGAAAACAAGATGAATCTTTTCCTTCTCTTTCTCTTGCTCTCTCTCACTCTTGGATCTCCCTCTCTCTCTCTCTTACTTCGGCTGCAACAAGGAGAAGAAGGAGCAAGATGAGCTCCCTCCAATGGTGTCTTCAAGGATCAAGAAGATGAAGAAGAAAATGGAGCAAGCTTTTCTCTCTCTTTTTGCTCCGTAGTTGGCTGAAAAAAATGAAGAGGAAATGGAGCAAGAATGAAGGCTTTATGGAGACAAGAATCTTGGTTCTCCTTATTTTAGCGAAAAGTGGTGAACGTAACTTTATGTCGTGTCTATGCGCGATACTTCTAGTTTTTACTGGATTTTCTCCTTCCGGCACTGCCCTACCATAAATATATCTTGTTAGAATCTCTACATATGCTCAGTTTCATCTTAGATCTACTATTCACGTCACGGCTCAAAAATTTCATACTTAAACCTAGCCAAACGAGAACCGGGTAATTAGTTCATAAAAAATCAACTAACTGGAAAAACGATAACTTTAATAATAAAAACACTAATAATTAGTAAAAACATATAAGATAATAATTATTATTATTATTATTTATTTTTCAAAAAAGAATAAAATTTTGAGGCCCTCACAAGAGGTATTGCACGTTGTGTTTTTTTTTTGCATTATTAATTTCCTTTACCTTAGATCCGTTAATTGTTAACAACCTAGATTGGATTTTTTGTTCAAGAAAATGGGTCAATATAAGGGCTATGTGCATAATAGGACTAGACCAGAAGGCTGTATTATAGAGCGATACTTAGATGCTGAATGTCTAACATTTATTTCTAGGTATTTGTACAATGTTCTAACCAGATTTTATTAAACAAAATGAAATACGGGTGGTTTGAAACTACCAGAAAAATATCGGTATTTTCTAGCATGGCTCAACCTTTTGGAGCGGCAACGTATGGCTGTCTTAGTAAGTCTAAATTGTTGAAAATACACCTATTTGTCCTAAAAAATTGTGAAGAAGTGGATGAGTATACGAGGTAATAGCATAGTTAAAACATAATGCTCACCATTCAATATATTATCCAAACAAACTAATAGAATTCATAAGCTACTAAGATGTGTTCATAATCATTGAAAACAAAAGTTGCATGTCCTAAGGATGCCTAGGTATCCTAAAAGAATGTCTAAGTGGAAGGTAGTGGAGCTCGTTTCCTTCAAACAAGCTGAAATGTTTCTTCATCGATCTCTTCATTAGCAGAGAGGTGATCTAGAGATGGTTGAGGAGTGCTTGGTCTAGCTTGAGGCTCTTATAAAGTAGGAATTAGAGGAACAGTCTCTTCACTTTGCAGTGTGCTCATCAACAAAGTCTACATACTCAAGTATTCCTCTTTTTGAGGAGAAGTCATCACTAAATACAACTCGTCTTGAAGAAGTAACATGTGATTCTTCAAATTAGTCAAGAGGGCAATGACTTGATCAGAGGAGGCAGTAGGAATGGAAGGATTGTTTGGAATTGAAGATGACACTTATGGACTCTTTGATACAATCCAAGGCTCAAGTTCAAATAGTTATGTTGTTTGGCCAAGTTGAAGTTCGAATGGTTCATTTGAAGGTCAAGAAGTATGTGTGCTAATCATGAAGCTTGAATGTGATTGCACATCAATTTGCAAGTTATTGAAATTGTTTAAATGGAAGGAAGTTAAGGACAAACTGTCTGATGAGAGTCATGACTGTCAACTCACAATATTGTTATGCCTTGAAGTCATTTAATAGATTGGTTTAGCATTGAGTCAAGAGCATCATTTGTTTAAGTTGTTATTTAAGAAATCTTATTTTAGGTTGGGTCAATAAGAATTCAGCCAGCATATGTTAGCTTAGGCAGTGAGTCTTAACTTTTCTAGTTTAAGTAAGTTTAGTCACTTAAATGTCTCCTAATAGCTCTAGGGCTTTTGAGTCTTGTTAAGGCTATAAATAGCCTTGTCTTGCAAAAATGTTTTACAGTTTTTGATAACAAGAAATGTGAGTTCTTTCTCAAGGCTCTTATGACGACCCCACCTCCCCCTAAGGCAAACCAAAGGGTTGGCGGGCCGTCTGTCCAACACTCTCCAGGACTCACTCGCTCAAATAACTAATAACACTTCGAAAGTAAACGTAAATAACAATTCCAAACCAAACCACAACTAATAATATTACTAAATTTAACTCACAACCCAACTTCTCAAATTACAATTCAATATACTTAAGGTACAACCACAATTTCATTTTACAAGCCCAAAATATCAAATTCAGCATTTCAAGGCAAAATTCAAAAGATAAATTCCAACCCTAGCTAATCACGTCTTCACTCAGGTTCTCGATCCCTGTTAAGGAAAACAAATTTAAAAGAATGAGCTAAAAGCCCAGTGAGTTCCAAAAAGGCTTGCAATTCACATAGAACAGTTCAAATCATACTTCAAGTTTACAATTTAAAAGAGGCAGACAAACACGCAAATGGGTATTGCTCAAATATACCAGGTAAACTACTTAAGGGACATCGCCCAACGAAGTAGATTAGTCGAGGGATTTTACCCAACGACGTCACAATACTTTACTGAAACTACTCGAGGGACTTCGCCCAACGAAGTAGACTAGTCGAGGAACTTCGCCCAACGACATCACAATACTTCACTGAAACTACTCGAGGGACTTCGCCCAATGAAGTAGACTAAGCGAGGGATTTCATCCAATGACATCACAATATTTTACTGAAACTACTCGAGGAATTTTGCCCAACGAAATAGACTAGTCGAGAGATAACAATAGCAAATCATTTCCTTATAAATAACAGTAAATCATTTCCTTATAAATACTAGCAAATCATTTCAATAGATCATTCTTTTGCAAACAATAGCAAGATTTTTCATTTGAAAAAGGAGTTGGAACACACACCAAAGGATCAAGTAGACAAGCAAGTGATTTCTAGACATCCAAGATTGGCTTGTCACAAAGTTCGCCTTGATCACCTAGCAAAATAACTATCAAAACTATCCATTTAACTAGAATCCATAACTACGCTCAATACTCTTCAAAACTTCTAAAACATCTCCTGCTACGCATTCTTACTTAACCCACAACTCAAGTTATATACGTCAAAAATGGACACCGCTTATGGTGTTGGAAACTAGACTCGAAGTACTAAAAATCACTAGAAGACCTCACTTTCAAATTCGTTTTGTAAGACGGAGCAAATCGAGCTACAATTTCCAGCAAACCCAAAAGACTACAAAACAGGTTCTGAAATCAGCCTTCTTTACGGATTTACTGTAAATCGTAGGAAAAGAACTAGCATGTGATTTTTACATTGTTGAAGATCCTTGGAGTCTAGTTTCAAATGCCACAAACGGCACTCGATTCTGACTCCGAGCAAGAAAATATACCCATTTGAAAATAAGGTATAAAGCTGTCTGAAAGCTATTTTCCAGATTTGCATAGCAACTTTGTGGACACTATTTGGCCAACTAAATCTTATGAGAAAAATGCCAAATTTTGTATATTTAGTCTTCTATGTATAGGCTATATTTGTACCAAAATTCAGTCAAAAAATTGTATGGGAAGTCGAGGTTCTAGACGACAAAATTTGCTCCCTGTTTTGAAACAAATCTGCCAACTCAACCTTTCCCTCATTTTTGGAAGTTTTTAACCAACAAAAACAGTTCCATTTTACTCCATAATTAACATCAAGTCCATGGTAACGTTTCTTGAGCAAATTTTAGTTGAATGGCATCAAAATTTTTGGACCAAACAACACCAAAACAGAGCAGCAGCCGGGCAACAGAAATCAGAGGAAATTTTCCAGATTTTGCTTCACTTTTTCATGAAATTTCACAACACCAAATGGAACAATTTTTGCAAGATAATTTACACACATATAGACCATCAATCTTAGTTTCTAACCACAAAATGAACTCATCTCATAATAACAACCACAACCACAGCAAGATCCTCCAGTCCGGTACCTAAAAGGTCGCTTCAAGTCAGCTACCTAAGTTGGAAATTCAAGAGCCCAACTCAAATGTTCCAAACACTAGCATTTCTAGCAAAATAAGCCATGGATCTAAAAGATCTAGCACTGTTAAAGTTAAAACTAAAAGATTTATATATTATACTTCAAGATCTATCTAAATCTAGCAAGATCAAGTAAGATCTAGTGTTGCTCCACTCAAGGATGATCTTCCAAGCTTTGCAAGCTCGAGATCCTTCAAGTTTAGCCAAGAACTAGCTTGTTCCTTGGTGATTTCCTCCACAAGCTTCAAAATCAAGAAGAAGGAAACAAGAGGTAGCTTTCTTTCTCTCCCTCACTCTCGGATCTCTCTCCCACTCGGCTGCGACAAGAAGCAAAAGGAAGCAAGATGAAGCTCTTCAAATGATGTCTCAAGGTGCAGAATGATGAAGTTGAAGAAGATGAAGAACAAAGCTCTCTTTCTCTCTCTCTCTCTCTCTCTCTCTCTCTCTCTCTCTCTCTCTCTCTCTCTAAACTTCCCTTGGCCGGCTGAAAATGGAGACAAAAGGAGCAAGGATGGAAGCTTTACGGAGACAAGAAACTTGGTTGGCCTTAATTCAGGGAAAAGTGGTTAACTTCCACTTTTTGTCGCATTGACGCGCGACACTCTAACTTTTACTTATTTTATCCTTACAACACTGTCCTACTTTAAATATATCTTTGTAATATCTCTGCATATGCTCGGATTCATCTTAGAGCTACTATTCATGCCACGGCTCAAAAATCGACGCTTAAACTGGCCGAAACCAAACACCGTAAATGGTTTGCGAAAAAAATTCTCTAAATTAGAAAATAATAACTCAAAGCATAAATTCACTAATATTTTAGTGAATAGATATAATATAAATATTATTATTTATTTTTAATTAAAAATAGAATTTTGAGGCCCTCACATCCTTCTCCCTTAAAAGAATTTCATCCTCGAAATTCACATTTTCTACACAAATACCTCTAGATATTTCTTCTTCACCATATTCTCATTCAACCCTTAATATCCAACTCACTAAACCTATTAACAACTTTCGCCCTCCAACCCAAAATTCACAATCCTTATGTACCAAGATAGTAATTAAACTCTGATTCCCAGGAAGTGTTCTAATCTCCAAATCATAGGGGCAATCTAATAGGTTTTAGGTCAACACCACCCATAAAGACAAAATTCATAACGAATGCGTAGCACCTGAATCAACTAATACTTTAGCTAGTCGATGAAAGATGGGCATAGTACCTTCAACAACTTCAATTGGATTGGGATCTTCTTGTTGATTAATAGCATATAATCTGGCTGGAACCTTCGATGGTTTCCCCACAGCACTACAGCACTAGCCTGACTGGAGTTTGGCCTGTCCATCTGTCAGATTCCACTTCTCTCTTGGGCCTTGAGGCATGTAGCCACCCGATGCTCACTACTTTCACATTTCAAACATTTCCCTTCTTTCCTCCAATACCCATCCTCCATATGATTTAGCCTCCCACAAAAATTGCAATGCAAACCGGGAGTTAATGCTTGGTTTCCTTGCCGGACGCTCCTTGATTGTCCCTGTCCACTTGGTGACCCACTAGAGAATGCCCCTCTCATCATAGCCTCTCTCAACATTCCAGGGGTGTTCACTCACTTATTTCTCTACCAAACTTGGGAGGTGGAGCATTCGCGTCCACTGGTTCACGGCTACTACTAGGAGCATTCCTTTTTCTTACATTGAAAGCCCTCACTTGAGCCTTCACACTTTCAATTCTTTGGCCCTTCTCGAACGCGTCACTAAAACTAGTGACTTGAGCTGCCACCAAACCTTCTTGTATTTCTACATTTAATCCCTGCACAAACCTCCTTATTCTCCTCTGCTTAGTAGCTACCAATTCAGGGGCGAACCTCGACAACTTAGTGAATAGTGTCTCGTACTCCGTGACACTTAAAGTCCCCTACCGACACCTTATAAAATCATCTTCTCTCTTCTCTTGGATTAGCGAAAGGAGGAACTTAACATAAAATTCCCTGGAAAAGTTCACCCAAGTTCTAGGGATTTGCTCTCTATCCCACTTGGCTCTTATCATGCTCCACCGTGATCGGGCAGCTCCCTCAAATTGAAATACGGCAAAAGTTACTTGCCTTTCCTCAGTGTAATTTAAAGTAGCAAAAATGTCAGAGATCCTCTCTAACCAACCCTCAGCTACTTCAGGTTCGGGTCCTCCAAAGAACTTAGGTGGGGAAAACCTTTGGAATCGTTCTAAGGCCCTATCCTCACCACCCTCAGGGCCTATAGATTGATTTGAAAGTCCAAGATCTTGTTGGTTAACCATACACTCTAGGATGTCTGTCATGCAGTTAATGGCAGTAGCTACTTGTTTCCCAACCTCAACCCTAGGCTTACGGTTTTGGTCAACTACTGACTCCCAGTCACCTCCCATATTTTGGGGTTGTCTAAATCCTGCCCCACGGCCTCGCCCCCTCTTTCTACTGTCCATGATCTGTTTAGAGGACCAACGTTTAAGATAAACACAAAAATAAAACATTAGGAAATTTCAGGCGGAACCAAAAATATATTATATCTTTATAACAAGAAAAGAAGTACTCAAGTATGTCACGAAAGTACATTCATTCTTAAAGGAAACACATCAATTCATGTCACACTTACAAATGGAAGCAAGTAAAGAAATAGTAGTTAGAACAATTACGCAAGCATGCAAATACAGGGACGAGAGCCATCCAGTGGTTTTCTCACAAAACAGGGTACTCGGTATTCCAACTTCTAACCTCTTTACCCTCGCTAGGGTTTAGTGTCATATTATTCTAGTTCACTTCATAACGAAACTAGATAACCACAGAAATCCAACACTAAAATCTTGATAACACACATTTTCAAGCACCAAAATAAGAAGAAAGTCAATTCATCTCATGGTTGGCCACCCAAGATGTCAATCAACTCAATCCTCATTCCTGCCTGACATACCAAGTAGATTACATAATCTACTGCAATAATACATCCAGTGCTCAAACCATCCCCATAGTTGTCTTTCCCTTTAATCATCGCAGTTATTGAACTCTTAAAACTATTCACAAAATCACTAGTATATTCTCGATTCCCAATCACACTAACCACAAGTTCTCAGATGTGCTCACTCTACCTTCTCAGTCTTTATACCTGACTTGTATGTTCAATTCTCAAAATAAACTTTTGAAAATACAATAAGAGCTATTGAAGTTACAAAATTCTCTTCAAGTTCAGGGTTTACCTTACTAGAACACAAGTTCACAATTCTTTCAAAACTTAAGATTTCTTTTTCAAACATGGCCAAAGTCTTATGTGAAAATGTATCAATTTAAAATCAAGAAATCAAGAAGTGATTTCTTTTGTTCTCTCACATTGTCACTGCCCTCGTGTATTTCTCTAAGCTTATCCCATATTTCTTTTGCTGTCTTGCATCCTTTCACCCTTGTGGATTCAGTTGCATCTAAAGCATTGTATAAGCGATTACTTTTGCATTTAGGGTGAGATTTATTCTATCTTGGGGAGTTAGTTCCATTCTAGTTTTTGATCTTGGTTGATGAGTAATCTCATCTACAACAATGGCTTCAAATGGTCCTTCATTCACAATGTACCATAGCTCAATATCTATTGATTGCAAGAAGATTTCCATCCTATCCTTCCAACTCACATAATTTACCCCATTAAACATAGGTGGCCTTGTAATAGATTGTCCCTCTAAGAATAATGCATTGTTAGTTGCCATGATCACTCCAAAGCCGATTGAGCTTAATAGTTGGGAGACCAAGTTCGATACCAATTGTAGGTCCCAAAGCAACCTGGTGAATTAGGTTGATGGAAATTTAAAACTTAATGGGTGAATACAAAAGCACAATTAGAAGAAATCAAGTTCTCTTGGTGATATGAACTTTGAGCACTGAGATAATCAACCAAGTAGATAAACACAAGTAGAGCACAAATAAAGATAAAGAGATGAACTTAAATGGACTACAAGTTGCACCAACTTGAAGTCCAATACCTCAAATTCAATTGCTACTTCAATTTGATGAAGTTACACCAAGTTGTACATGGAAGGATCACCACTTGCTTGCATCAATCACTCCTGATCAACCAAGAGGTTTTACAAATTGCTAACCCCTCACAATGCTACACACTTGAGACTCACACTTACAATTGAAAAGCAATGCTTGTTTGCACACACACTTACACTACAAGAAAGGAGAAAGACACAAATTCACTCTAGAATTGTTCTTAAAGCTTGTAAGTAATGGTTGCAAAAAGTTCTGAACATCTCCAGCCTTTATGGTATATATAGGGTGCAAATTTAACCACCCAAACTGCTCCAACGGTTCTGAATTAAATGCGGAAAATATAGCGTTGGGTGTGTCGACGTCCGACACTTAAATGCGTCCAGCCATCGTCCGACTTGTTGAGTTTAGTTGTAGGCTGTCGGACGTAGGACTCTTCCGTTGAACCGAAGCTCATGTTTCCATCTTCTCAATCACGGACGTCCAAACTGGATGATCGTCCTAAAGCATTGTCCAGGCTGCCGGACGTCAGAATCGCCGGACGGGCCTATCCTTCTTTGGCGCATCCGGACGTTGAACCTCCGTCTTGCGTCCCATTCCGGAATATTGAGATTAAACCTGTTTTGCTACACTCAGACTTAAAAGGGAATTAGTAAAAAATCATCATGGTGGTTTGTTAATCATCAAAATAGCCAACAATCTTGTCGATCAGCGCTGACCGCCAAAAGCAATTCTGTTAGTGAGCTACTTTATTTTAACCCAATGGTAGCAAGCACCGCACCGTGCTTCGGTCACGCCTAAGGGTCTGCACTGGTGCGCGGACGGTTAGTCACACGATCGTCTAAATCGATCCGAGTCAAAGGTGGTGCTGCAACTCCTCAAGTCAACAAACCCTACTGGAGACTCAAACCCAACCTCGCTCGATACCACTTATCGGGAGCGTGACCGCTACACCAAAAGCAATTGCTGTTAGTGAGGGCTACTTTATTTCTTAACCTCGGTTAGTCACAATCGTCTAAATCCCTTGATCCGAGTCAAAGGGTGGTGCTGCAACTCCTCAAGTCCAACAAAACACGATTGGAAAATTTCAACTTTTCCTCTTAGATCCTCTATACAGAAATCTAGCAAACTCATCAATTTCTTTCCAACTCTTAATTCAA
This sequence comes from Gardenia jasminoides, assembly GCA_013103745.1. NCBI lineage: Eukaryota > Viridiplantae > Streptophyta > Magnoliopsida > Gentianales > Rubiaceae > Gardenia > Gardenia jasminoides. Next base: position 18,848,014 of record CM023099.1, read on the forward strand.
AAATATAGTGGAATTCATATACATGTCAAGAACGGCATGTTAATAAGTAAAAATCTGACTTTACCATCTTAATTGTTATAAACTAGATAAGCATTTGGCATAGTTTATTGGTCAATCTAGTAGTATTAGAACTAATAACATTGGAGAACATAGGTATTGGTGGAATGGGTATTCTGAATTACTTCATGTCTTCATGTTAATGAATCATCCTTATTTCTTTTGACAACCTATTAATTATATTAGTCATCCCTAAAGATTGCATTGGTCATCAGATTTTAGGTAACTCTAATAACCTAGAAAGTATAACAAATCCAACAAAGTAGTTTAGGGAATCAAAAATTATGTACATGTTTATATTGTTTCGATTTGACTATGTATAATCTAGAACTACGTATTGCTAAGAAATGAAATGAATTAGTATGGTGTCAAGGAATGAAACCAATTCTGGAATTGATAGTTCAAGTGTTGATCAATAGATTAATTGTATTGCATGTCATGTTGACTTATGATATAAATAATTTTATAATCATGTGTCTAGTATTCTTTCTGACTCTTGGTTCTAAAGATATAAGAACATTTGATAAATCTAGCATAATTAGTATGAATGCGTATTAGGGTACTAGGAATATGTACTCATTAACAATAGTCATTTTCTTGTTGCAAATCAATAGTAACCTCAACGTTTGCATTGAGTTTTAGACTTGATCTTTCATCTTTTAGTAAACTAAATTTACTACTATTCGGTGGTAGCTATAAAGCCATGTTATCATCATGAAATGTAAATAGTAACTTGACATTGGTAGAGTCTCGGTTGATTATGTTAATGTAGAATTTTTATTTTAAGGAGTTTTGGAATTATGAAACTCTAGTTAAACAAAAGAAAAGAGAAAAACTTAAGAATGGAATGCTACTCATTTAGGATAGTTAAATATCCTAGGGTCAAACACTCTCAAGGGGATGCATTAAGAGAATGATGTAATCAACAATCGATGAATGTAAAGTAATAGTTATATGACATATTTTTTTTAGGTTTAGAGGACGAGGATCAAGAATCTTAGTAGGGTTTCATACCAAGCAAGTTAAGGTAAGTGAGGTTTACCCATTTGTCTTTTCTAAAATATGTTTTTACTATAATGTTTGACAAATTATTATTTCTGTATGAAAATGGACCCTGTATGATTATATTTGTTGCACCTAAGCGCTTCTTACTACGAAAGCTAAATGTATATGAGATGTTAATACTTACACCATGCTACTTGATTTATTTGATTCAATGTGAATATTGATGTAATGGCTCTAATAGTCACGACATAATCGGTAGGGGCTATAATCTACTAATGCCAATGTAAAGTAAAGTAAAATAAAGTGCAATGTAGGTTAAAGGGTACTCCAAAGATCCCTTTGACTACCCATTCTAGTTGGGTCAATCACTAGACTGAGTATTCAGCACCGATGAAGGCATGTAACTATTAAGAACCATCAAATGTTTACTGAATGTTTATATGTTATCCCAACGTGAAAAGAATGGTTTCTTTTTATGCAGAGGATGAGTACGGATACGAGTTGGTTGAGACTGATGGTGGCTGGAACTGATAGAGTTGAATTACTATTAGAATAAGCAAATAGGATTGAATAAATGCTATGTTTAGCATGTATGATTTATAGACTGAATATTTAGTTATTTTATTTTCCATTTACTATGTTACTAGAAATAAGTTCTTTACTAGATTGCTTATTGCTTCCGCAAATGTAATGTAATGGATAATGATGCCTTGTTGGAGAGTTATGTTCTTTGGGGTACGGCGATTATTGCATTTTCAAGCAAAGTATGGGCTGGGGGTATGACATGAACTGATTATGGCTTGCATATTTTTCCCGAGGTCTATTCTTGAAAAACTCCACCGTGGTGATTTAGGACATCATTGACCTATTTTGCTTGTATTGACAGCAAGTTCTAAGACTTTTTTCTTTACATTTGGGCATTCTTGATAGATGGTTCAAGTAATGACTACATAGAGATACGATTTTTCATGTGTATTTTATGTATGTGGACATAATGGGAAATTCATTCTATTGAATGCTCATGGGAACATACTGGATATATTTAGAATTTTTAGGTTTTTATCAAAAACTAATTATTTTTCTAATTGAAAGCAAATAGGTGTAGTCTGTGGAATATTGGTTAGTGTCTTATGATTCAGCAGCTTTGAATTTTTTTTCCCCTCGAAACTTGTAACTATGCTTTGCTTTTAATCAAATTTCCCAAGAAAAATCTGAAAATTGGTAAATATACTAAGGTGAATATATTTTTTTTATCTAGTCTATGTTTTATTTTTCTATTTTTGTGATTAGATTGGCTATACAAATGTGTTTGACATTCTGCATAATGAAAACGACCAAGAATGTTACTGGTTTTTAGGTACTTCTCACTAGATGCTACAAGAATGTCAACAGTAACCATGCTCTGGAGGATTTTTATTTTTGTCACTCAATTGCTTAGCTTTAAGAATGTTACTGGCGGATTTCAATTGTATAGCATACATAATACCTACAAAGAATTGAAAAGATAAGCACAAGATGATTAAAAAAAAACCCAATTTATCAAAATATAAGTAAAAAGCCTTTACACCTTTTACACGAGGCAATTCAAGATTTAATCAATTTGATTTGATAAAGAAAAATTTATTTATTTATTTCAAGGGCAAAAATGTACCCAAGAAAAAAAAACAAAAGTGACGAATCATATTAGTTAAGTGTACATCAGTTCAGGACATTTTACCTCAATAATCAGTAGATCGATGATCAATAGATCATTACTGCCACTGAAAGAGCAGAGAACCTGACCTGCCGAACAAACCTGATGAGTGTCCTCAAAGGTGAGCCGACCCAAACTGAACCTGCAAAAACAAATAGGGACTGACTCCCCGTGGCCACTTCGATGCTCAAGTTAGAAGAGAGCCCACCGAATATAGATGAGTAGAGAAAAGAGAGAGAGTGGTAGTGGTAGTTGTGTCGTGCCTTGTGGTGGTTTTTACCTGTGTATTTATAGGTAATAATGAGATAAGGAACCAAGAGTTATTGTTGATTTCAAATGCTATTTTAGATAGTGATAAGAGTTTCCCTTGATTTAAGATAATAAGATTGAACAAGAGTTCTTGTTTATCCAAATGTCCCCTATTGGTTAAGGCAATTCAGTTCGACCTGGTCAGTTCAATTTATCCTAGTCAGTTCGGCCACCAAGCCCGAACTGACAATGTAGCATGCCATGTGTACTGTGATTATTCATAGCACTTACAATAGCCCCCCAAGATTAGATTCATTTCCCCTTAAATGAATTTAGTTTTGTCCAAATTTTTGCATGTGGCAACTTGGCGTTGGACGAATGTGGGTGTGACCCTTCAATTTTTTTGCCACGTCTCATCGTGTCACTTCGTAACCACTCCATTTAATGCATCAATTCAAATTTTGAAGGGTAACCACTTTATTTCCCGCTCTTGTTCACTGATAAATAGGGGGGACCACGGTCATTTTCACACATTCACTATCGCGTTTCGAATTTTGCTTTCAACTGTGCTTCAGATGTGACGACCCCACCGTACCCAGAGGCGTACCAAAGGGCTTAGCGGATCGCCTGCCTAGCTCTCGCCAGGACTAGATAACAAAAATGATAAACGCGTCAAATTCTCACCAAAGGACGATAGGTACATTATATATATACATAATATCCACCACAAGGCCACAAGAGTTAGAGTACAACTCCCAACAAGGTTTCTCACACCCGCTATCCAAAATACAATATACACCGCCCAAAACTCCAACCCAAAGCAAGTACTAAAGCTAAAAAGGCTACACTATGCCTCCCACGCGTCAATTCTCGCTTCAGCCCCCTGCTAAGGAAAACAAATTGAAAAGGGGTAAGCTATATGCTTAGTGAATAACCAGGAGGGGAAGCACATGTAAATCTCATTTTCACAGATTATCAAATCAAAAGCAAAAGTAACACCACAAGTAAGGATACGGGTGGCTTCAAAGCCATTTCAATTTCCACGCTTGATCTTCCGTTGACACTCCGTCAACCGATAATCCGTAGACCCCACTTATACTTCTACCGTCCACCTTATCACCCACTCGCCGACTACGTAGCAGCTTGAGCAATAATATCATTGAGATCCCAAAAGCATTGAGATCAGACCATCTATTTGGTCGGAAAAATAACATCTACCAATGAGACCCCAAGGCAACCCCTTGATATCAAACCATCCAAGTGGTCAAAAATAACATTTACCAATGAGACCCCAAGGCAACCCCTTGAGATCAAACCACCCAAGTGGTCAAAAATAACATTTACCAATGAGATCCCAAGGCAACCCCTTGAGATCAAACCATCCAAGTGGTCAAAAATAACATCGACATTGAGACCCCAAAGGCACCCCTTGGGATCAGACCATCCACATGGTCACTCATCATACGCATTCATATATCACACAACACGTACATTCAAGAATCATATATGGAGCTTTGGTCGAGTGCGATAAAGTACACCCTCGTCCAAACGTCCGGTTAACACATTTCACATTATATTCACAGATAAAGTCCTAATTACTCACCAACAGTAGTACAAAAGCAAAGAGGTTAGAAAAGTTCCCCGGTCTCCTCGACCCCGTCACTTCCTGTGAAAAGTTGAGCCAGAAGATTACTCAAACAATCACTAAGACGCCAAAGATGCCAAAACCACTTAGAAACACTTAAAACAGTAAATACGGTACATGCATGGGCGTTCGACCAAAAATGGATAAGAACGGGACGAAAACGGAAAACACACACTAAAAGGTGTAAAAGGCAGTTTTGACACCCTGTGCGCCTTTACTCATAACTCAAGCTACAAGTATCGGATTAGAGTGCACGAGGTGCCATTTCGAAGCTAAGAGAACAATCTACAATTTTAGTGAAGACAACTTCTGCCCAGATTTTCTCTTTCTAGGTGAAAAATGCTGAAACAGTTTCAGAAATTTTCCCGTCAGAAATTCCGACAGGCTAGATTCAAACGGTCATAAATCAGCGCTCACAAGTCCAAATCAGGAAATTCCAGCGGCGTTGGAAAGCTAGAACGAAGGGCTATAAATTTCGTGTTTTGGCCAAAAGTCAAATCACAAAGGATCAACACGAAAAATGAGGCCAAATTTGCTGATCAGTCAACCCTGTTTTCCAGCTCTACGCCCAAATGTATCTCATGCAACCAAAACGCACACATGCAATTCCAACGACTCAAAAGCGATAACAAACATGCAATTACAGCTCTTACACATCCCATATTGCCCTCGACACACACAAACATGCAACCTTAAAGTTCCTAAACTTGAGCCAACATTTCACCTTCCAACAATTCTACCACATCCAAACTACATCAATGCATCAATACAAGTGCAATATCATTAATTCCCAACCATTCCATAACTCAACCAATCAAACCCTTACCTCAACCTTCTTGGCCGAAAATTCAAGGCTTGCAAATCTTCAAAATTTAAACATCAATTCACATAAGAAGCCAAGTTCAAGCATTAATCTATCAACATAAGCCATGCTTCCTCCAATTTAAACTTGAAGACATGAAACCCTAATTCAATCTTCTTGACCAAGATTTTAGACATGCAAACACAAAATCCAATCCATGAAATCATCTCATAAGCTAAGAGTAGGCATGAATCAAGCCAAAATAACCACAAAATCCAACCATCATGTAATCTTCAACTAAAAACCCTAACCCTAGCTCTTGGCCAAGATTCAAGGCAAGCAAAACAAGAAAACTAAACCATGGAATCATCTTCTCAACTAGATTTGATCATCAAGAAGCCATAACATGAATAAAATCCATCATCTTCATCAACTTAATCAACTTAAATAAATTTCAGCAATTGCACCAAAAATTCAACTTGCAAAGTGTAAAATACCTCTTGAATCCAAGGTTAAGCTTCACAATCAAGTGCTTCCAACTTCCAAAGAATGGTTGGATGATTGAATTGGCAAAATTTCCCAAGCTTTTCTCTCTTTTTTTTCCTCTCTTTTTCTCTCTTTTTTTCCTTCTCTTTTCTTCCCTCTTTTCTCCTTGCTTGGCCGACTTTCTTGTCTTGTTTTTGCTAAGAGATTAAGTCTCTTAGATATTTGTTTAGGTAGTCAAAATTTGGTCCAAGTCCAAGTCAAAGTTGTCATGCCAAATCAACCTAGAAACTTAAGCTATTTTCCACTCTTGCCCAAGTAATTTCCTTTCCTATCAAACTAGTCCATAGGTGCTCAATTTAACCTAGCCTATCAAAGCTTAATCACACTTACTTAGGCTACTAACCACCTATGCACCCTAATCTCTCTTCTTGCACATGCTTTTAACACACGTAAAATCAAAGAAATAACAAACTTGTAGTTGGACATAAAACTTAAATTTATTTTCAAAACTAGGGTTTTACGAATCCAAACTAGGGTTTTCATATATACAAATTAGGGTTTTATCCAAATTTAGGGTTTTCGAAGCAAATTAGGGTTTAAATTCAAATTAGGGTTTTCACACTTGTAAAACAAAATAATTAAAAACAAACATTTTTAAAAGTAAAACAAACCATATAAACACCTTGGCAAACAAAAATAACTATAATTAACATTATTTAATATTTTCAAAAATTGAGAAAAATCGGGGCCTTACATCAGAGCTCTATTCGATCTACTTAGTTCGGCTCTATCAAGTCCTTAGAAGAGTCAACTTTCTAACTTCCCTTCTCTTTACCTCACTAGTAAGTCCTCCTGCCTTACTTTTTATGTCTTCTTCCGAACACTCTGATATCACCACCTCAGCACCTAGACGTAGGCCAGTTCGGCGAATAGCGTTTGAAGAAATAATTCCATCCAATTCTTCCTCCTCTAGCTCCTCTTCGGGTTTGGAGTATCTTCCGTCTCCCCCACACTTCCCCATAGAAGTGTCGAGTTCCTCGACCCGATCCTGATAGAGGTCGTGCGTCCTTCCCCCGGGGTGATTCCTCCTACCCAAGTAAGAACCGTAGGCAGCCCAAACAGGCTATCAGTCCTGCTCGGGCCGAACTAGGCACGAGCATGGATTTTGGGGAAGTCAGAAGTATTCCTTCAGCCCTTGACCAGGCCGAAGTGGACCAACTAGCTCAGGTCTACTCTATCCCATCTATGTATGAGACCCGAGCTACCCAACCAAACAAGGTAGCTAGCAATCCCCCCGAGGGATACATAGTCATCTATTGAGATCAGCTCGCGACCGGGTTGAGAATTTCTATTCCAACTTTCTTATCTGATATTCTAATCGTTTGGTCTGGCCAGATCACTTAGTTGAATTCGAATGCACTTCAGTCCATATTAGATTTTTCATCCTTTGTAAATTCCTTGGCATTTCATACTCCTTGGACTTTTTCCGAGCTGACTTCTTAATGAAGCTGTCATATCACGTCTCGGGGTAGTTTTATTTCAACCGCTGAAGTGGGAAGCATCCTACTTGGGACCTTTTCTTCGATGGCCCTTCTTCTATCAAGGGTTGGAAATTTAATTTTTTTTCTTTGTAAAAAACCTAAATTTCTCCCCTATTCTGGAGGGAAGGCACACAAGTCTTGGATCATTACCCCGAGAATGTCTCTCAAGCGGAATTGGATAGGATTCTCAGTTCGGAATGCTGAATGTCAAGGGTTTTTCGGATGTCCTCTTCACTGATACCCAAGTGATCATCTCTCCTAGTGGGGAAGGGTCCTCACTTCCAAAAAGTTAGGTATATCTTTGTGCTTTTCTTTCGATGACAATATCCTATTTTCCCGCACTAGGGTTCTCCTTGTTTATTTTTGTAGTGAAGAAATTCACAAACCTTCTGAATCTTGGTGGACCAGCCAGATCGATGCCCACTCCATCTGCTGAGCTAACTCAAGTCGGGCCTACTACGAGCGGCTCAGTCCAGCAGCCCCCTATCCAGGCCGAACAGCCCAAGAAGAAGAAGAAGAAATCCACAGCTAAGAGGAAGGCCCAAGACTCAGGTTCAACGGGCTATTCCAAGAAAAGGGCCACCATGGCCACCCTTGAAGAGCCTAATTCGGACCTAATGGCAGACTCCCCACACTACGAGATCAATATTCCCGAAAAGCAAACCCAAGTTGAGACTCCCGTTCCAATGTGGGGTCAAAGAAGCATGGCCCTTCATCCCGTGGCGAGTTCGGCCGTTACCCACGATCAACACCACTTCTGATACGAACCCAACCTTGATTGGAAGAACTCGTAAAACCAATTCCCGGATCTAGACAACAATTCCCACACTTGGATTGACAGAAAACCACGAACCCCTTAAAACCCTTGATTCAAGAACTAAGAACGATTATTAACCCTCAAAAAAATTGTTAAAAGGAACTTGTAGTGTAGGTAGAAAGGCGCCACAAACAAGTGTGATTCTTGCTTGATAAGCCAAAAGAACACTTAGAACTGAATCTAAAGTATTCAAAGGTTTGCACAAGGCACAAGAGAAATCTCTCAATTTGCTGAAATTTGATGTATCATTGAAGTAATTAAAAATGTTGGCTTAAGGCTTATTTATAGCCTTCACAAACCCTAATCTAACTTGGAAAATGCAAAACTAACCCTACTAGTACTAGTGACATAAAATAAATATTAATAAAAAATAAGAAAATTCCACATGATGGCTCCCGGGACAAGGACTAGTCTTCTGGTCACAGGAAACTCCATGCGCCCATGTCACGCGCCCGCGTCTAGACGACAACTAGTCTTCTGCTCGAACAAAAGAAACACAAACTACTACTAATTGGACATGAATTTGACATGAATCTGGTCCTCTTAACCCGCAATCAAGGTTGGACCTCACGAGCTAAGGTTGGACGTGATTAGGCTTGATTGATGTTTGACTTCAAGAATCTGGATTCATATCAACTTCTGTCCCTCATGAAGACTTTCTATCAACGACCGAGCTCTGTCTTCCAAGCACGAGAGTTGATTCAGAGCACTATCCTTCCATGAGATAAAGCTTTTCTCACAGTAGTCTCTAATTTCGAACTGCTGGACTACTATTACATCAGAAAGACCCAGGTGAGTCTCTTTCTATTTGTATCCCTTTCTTTTAGAATGTCCGAGGTGTTGAACTGACCTTGCTACTCTTTTTGTAACACGACCTAATGGAGGTGGAGCTCGCCAAAAGATTTGAGAATATGGTCCCTACTCTAGCCAACACCATTACCCACAAGGACGAACTGGCAGATAAGGTGGAAGATCTCCAAAAGTAGCTTGACTAGACCCGAGCCAACCTAAGTTTGGAGCAGCAGAAGATGACTTCATTAAAGGAGCTGCTGGAGAACAAGCAGAACTGTGGCTCGAACTGAGGGTCAATGACGTCATTGCCTTCAATAATGGCAAGGCTGCTGGAGCCAAGGAATTTATCAGTTCGGCCTAGTTCCAGACCGACCTGGCCAAGATCAATACTCCAGTGGTCCAGTACGGCTACACCCAGGTCCTCCTGGCTATTCAAGCAATGAACCTCCCCCACTTCAACCTGACTCAATTCCCTGCATATAATCTACAGGTGGATAGTCAAATGGAATACCTCGTGGAAGGGTACACAAAGGGCTTCGATCTGGACACCATTCTTAACAACCCCACCATGCCCCTGATCTCGCCTAAAGGAGGAGTTCGCGATGAGTTTATGGGTGAAAGCTGAGCTGAGAAGAACCCAGCTACCGATGCCGACCAAATGGCTAGTTAGGTCGTCTTTTTATATCTATACCGAGTTGTAAATATTTTTGAAATTAATGAAAAAATCACTTCCTGCTCATTCTTGCTTTACTTCTTCTATTCGCTGTTTATTTGTCTATACTATTCTTGTACCCCCCAAGTATACTTAGCTCTTAAAGTGCTAAGTATACTGAGTTATATACATCCTATCCAGGTGGTTGCTTTTTCTTTAAGTCTACCCAGTTCAGATGATTATCTTCAATCTGACTAGGTAGTTCGGCTGCGCCTTACCTCAAACGTTTTACACCGAACAGCAAATAAATAAAGAGTAAATTTCACCAAAAAGAGCAGATTTCACTGAAAAGACTTACATGAATAGTTATAATTGACTAAATGGAGTGAACTAAACAGAGTGATATCACTTAATAGAGCAAATAACATTGCATAAAAAAGGTAACTAATTCTAAAATGCCGAACAAGATAAAAGAGTGTTTTATTGGTGAAAGATCTTTAAATTTGAAGTATGCCAAGTGTAGGGAATTCTGCTTCCATCTAAGTGAGTTAGCTCGCAAAAGCCAATTTGGTTAGCCCTTATGACCTTGTAGGGTCCCTCCCAGTTCGGGCTAAATTTGTTGGGATCGTAAACCCTATTGACTGAGTTCTTCTTTAACACCAAGTCCCGTGATTTAAAATAGACGTGTTTGACCTTAGAGTTGTAATACCGAATAAGTTGGCTTTTGTACCAAGTTATTCTAATAGCAGTCTCTTGTCGCCTATGCTCGAGTGCACTTAGGTTGCATCTTATGTCTTCCTTATTGGCCTCAACCACGAAATTTTGAGTCCTGGGCATTGGTAACCCTACCTCAATGGATATCACCGCTTTGGCCCCATAAGTCGAGGCAAAAGGGGTTTCTTGCATGGCAGTTCGGGGTGTGATCCTGTAAACCCACAGAATGCTGGGCAGTTCATCCACCCATGCTATTCGGGCGTGCTCCAATCTGGTCTTTAGACTGTGCAAGATTATTCGATTGATATTCTCAACTTGCACATTGGCTTGGAGATGGTTGATCGATGAAAAATGCTGCTGGATTCTTAACTCCTTGTACCAATCTCTGAAAGGATTCTCAGCGAACTGCCTCCCATTGTCAGAGATTAGGCAGTGTGGTATGCCGAATCGATACACAATATTTTTCCAAAAGAATTTCTAGATTGTTTTGCCACTTATTGTGCTCAACGGCTCGGCTTCAATCCATTTAGTGAAATAGTCGATTGCCACTACAAGGAATTCCAACCCTCCAGGTGCTTTTTGGAATGGATCGAGCAGGTCAATGCCCCAATGCGAAAAAGGCCACGAACTTTGAATAGGAATCAAGTCGTGAATAGGGGCGTGTCAAACTAAAACATTTGCTTGGCAAGTAGCACATTTTTTATATAGCTCGGCGGAAACGAGGAAGATGGTGGGCTAGTAATATCCCGATAACATGCACTTTGTAGCCATAACTCTCGAGCCGATGTGATTTCCACAAATACTCTTGTGTATCTCTCCCAAGACATAGTTTCCCTCTTTTAGTGTTATACACTTCAACCAAGGAGATAAGTACGACTTCCTATATATAGTATCACGAGAAAGAACGTACCGATCTACTCTCAATCGTAGCCTCCTCACTTCATTTTTATTTGGAGGTAACTCACCTGTGAACAGGTAATTGATAATCGGGCTCATTCTCGAGTTCAGTTCGACAACAGTGGTGACCTATTGCTGCTCATACCCTCTTTGTTTTATGACTTCCAGCAACACCTCATTGATGAGATGAGTAAAAGACAAAGTGGCCATTTGGAAAGCGCATCAGCTCTTTTATTCTGCGACCTGGATATCCGATGAATCTCAAAGGTGCCAAACTGACTTTTTAGTTCGGCTATCTTGGCCAAATATTTCTTCATCGGTTCTTCCCTTATCTCATAAGTATCTAGGACCTAGTTCACAATTAATTGCGAGTCATTGTATACCTTTAGGGAATTCACCCCATGCCGGACTATGCTTATCCAGATTAGCAGAGATTCATACTCAGATTCATTATTGGATGCTTGGAAATCGAATCTCAAAGCATACATCATCTCTTCCCCTGTAGGACTCAGGAGAAATAAACCAGTCCCACTGCCCTCTTTCCTGGATGATCCGTCCACGTACAAGGTCCAGACAAAACTGTCTTCATCCTTATTTAGTTCAGCTAGGGCCTCATGACACGACAAGTATACACCTTCAGCTATGAAGTCGGCCAGGGCTTGGGTCTTGATTGCCATCCAAGGTCGGAAGGTAATATCATATTCTGCCAACTCGACAACCCATTTAGCCATCCTTTCAGACATCTCAGGTTTGCTCAATATCTGCCGAAATGGCTGGCCGATCACTATCTCTATGGGATGAGCCTAGAAATAAGGCCTGAGTTTCTTAGCCACGTGAACTAAGGCGAGTACAAATTTCTCTGCCTCCGAGTATTTGGTCTCAGTCTGTGCAAGGCTCGACTTACATAATACACTGGTCTTTGAGTCACCTATTCTTCCTTGATGAGCAATGCACTAATAGCCTCCTTGCATATGGAAAGATAAATGACCAAAGTATCTCCTTGTTCGGGCTAGGTTAGGGAAGACAGTTCGGCAAGGTATTTCTTCAGGTTAGTTTTCTGACAGTCCTCAGCCCACTCAAAATTTGGGCTCTTCTTGAGAATTTTGAAAAAGGCAAGCCTTAAACAGTCGATCTGGATAGGAACCTGTTCAGGGCCACCATTCAACCAGTCAGCCCTTGTACCTCCTTGATAGTTATGGGCAGGGCCATGTCCATGATAGCTTTGACCTTATCGAGTTGGCCTTAATCCCCTCTTGCGACACAATGTACCCCAAGAATTTTCAAAACCTGACGCTAAAGGTACACTTTTTAGAGTTTAGTCTCATTCTCGAGTTCCTTCATATAGTGAAAATTTTCCATAGATCCGACATGAACTGCCCCTGGGTCTGGCTTTTGATCAACATGTCATCTACGTAGACTTCCATATTCCTTCCTATTTGGTGCTGGAAGACCTTATTTACTAGTCTTTGATAAATTGTCCCAGCATTTTTTAGACCAAATGGCATGGTGAGATAGCAGTGGGTCCCGAACTCAGTGATGAAGGAAGTTTTTTCCTAGTCATCTTCATCCATCCTGATTTGTATCCTTTGAAAACATCTAAGAAACAAAAGACCACGAATCCCACGGTAGAATCAACTAATCTATCAATTCGAGGTAGTAAGTAGAAATCCTTGGGATAGGCCTTATTCAGATCGGTAAAATCTACACATATCCTCCGTGCCTTCTCGTCTTTCTTTACGAGGACTGGGTTTTGCTAGCCAGGTCGGATAATATACCTCCTTGACTATTCGGGCTTTTAAGAGTTTGTTGGTATCTTCTCTGATCACTTCGTTCCGCTCTGGTGTAAATTGCCTCTTCTTCTGCTTGATCGGCCTGGCACGCAGATCCATTTTGAATCTATGAACTACCAGTTCGGCTGGAATGCCTGACATATTGTCGACACTCCAAGCAAAAATCTCTGAGAATTCTCGCAATAGAGCGACCAGATCTGTTTTAATCTAGTCATCTAGGGAAGAACCAATTTTTATTACATGTTCTTTGTTCTCCTCGAATAGGGGAATCTCCTCCACCTGCTCACCTGTCTCGATTTTCTTTTCTTTCCCCAAGGGTTTCAAAGAGTCTAAACTAATGACTTGTGCCACCAACTTTTCCCTTTCCCTCAAGGTAGCTATGTAGCAAGCCTTAACTACCTCCGGATCCCCAAACACTTCTGCCACACCGGAGGGGGTTGGGAACTTCATACTCAGATGCAGAGTAGAGCACACAGCCTAAAACGCATTCAGAGTTATCCGTCCTAAAATCATGTTATAAGAAGTATGTTCATTCACCACTATAAAATTTACAGGCAGTTCAGCTCTTAGGCGCCGCCCCAACCGTGACCATGAGAGTTATCATCCCCTTTGATCTAATCGGGGGCCCTGTGAAGCCAACTAGGGGCATCCAAACATGCATGAGTTGCTGATCTTCCAACTGCAGTTCTTTAAAAGTTTTGTAATAGAAGTACATTAACTACACTCCCATTGTCGATGTACACTTTTTTTACCTTATAATTGCAGGTGATGATCTCAATCACTATGGTTTCATGATTGAGGGAGGCCAAGGGAACCGTATCCCTAGGCTCGTACACGATTTCCTCGCTGGATTTCAACCTTTTCCCAGAGATCTCCTCATCTTTAGGAGTTCGGCTATTGCGCCGAGCCAAATGACTATCACCTTCAGTTGGACCCCCGGTGATGATATTGATTACTCCTATCAAATTCTATCCATCTAGTTAGGCGGTTTTCTCTCAAGGGTTTGGATGTCGTTCCCTATCACTTCGGTCACCTCAACGGTGGTCTTGTCTACCACTCTGATCAGTTTGGCCAATTCGACCAGCCCTGACGAACTGCCTTATATGACATCTTTTGATTAACTCCTTGATCTCCTTTTTTAGCTCCCGGCAATCTTCTGTGTCATGTCTTACATCCCTGTGAAAAGTATACTACAAACTCTGGTTGCGCTTAAACTTATTTCCCCCCAACCTCTTCGGAGGCTAGACAAGGCCTTCCACCTCCAGAACAACAAAGACTTACGACTGAGAGGCGGTGAGGGGAGTAAAGCCCAGTTCGGCTCTAGAGTTTGGTCCCCTAGAGAGCTGATCAAAGATACTCCGCTTAGGGAATCCTTCACAGGCATCCCTGCCTTCACCACCTTTCCTTTTCCTGTCCTCCCGAGACCTTTCTTGTTTGGATTTGAGTCGCCTGGCCTCATTTGCATTGGCCCAGTCATGTCATTGGTCCAGCATTTCCTTCACCGTCTGAGGAGGCTTTTCCACAAATTCCTCATATAACTTTTGCAGCCTCAACCCATTAATGAATGTAACTATTACCACCTTGTCGTCCCGATCCTTTACTTGCAAACTCTCATTATTGAACTGAAGCATGTACTCTTTTAGTGATTCTTCTGGCCATTGCTTGATGGTCGTGAGATGTGCTATATTTTTGGAGAAAACCCTGGAGGAGACGAACTGAGCGGCAAATTGCAGAGCCAACTACTCGAATGAACTGATGGAGCTTGGAAGCAGTCTCTGGAACCATAGTCGAGCTCTTCCTTTCAGGAGCATGGGGATGGTTTTGCACTGTATAGCGTCAATGGCAATTTGCAACCTCATCTAAGATAAAAATGCAAATAGATGGTTCTCGGGGTCAGCGGTGGCATCATACGGCCTCATCATCAGAATCTTAAATTTGGAGGAAAGAGGGTAATTCTCGATATCAGGAGTGAACGGAAAGAGAGTGTATCTATTCAGGTCCATCTCCTAATTGAGGATTTGGTTCAACTCTTTCCAAACTGAGTAGTCGGGATTATGGAAGACGGACGTGCTCAGGATTGCTTGTAAGAGAACTCAACCCCGAGGTGAGACTGGGAAGGTGAGTGACGCACACTTTTCCTCTTGGGATGCCTATCCGAACTGCTTTTAGAGGACTCGCTCACCTCCTCAATTCGAGGACGTGGTTGGGAGTCATGCTCTCCCTGAACTTTCCTTTCCCTTTGAGGTGCTGGATGATGACCTCAAAGGTTGGTAAGTTGGATGCCACCACTTAAATCAATTGCTTCGGTGCTATTTTTATCGGTCCATTCTCTTCATCACCCTGAGTTCGCCTAGGATGAGAAGTTTGTTGGTTGCTTGACTCGTGAGGGGCAAAGGTTTCCGTGTTCTTCTTGGATCGTGTTCTTGCCATGGTAAAAGAGGAACTATCGTTTCCCACAAACGACGCTAATTGAAAGAGCAGAGAATCTGACCTGCCGAACAGACCTGATGAGTGCCCTCAGAGGCGAGCCAACCCGAACTGAACCTACGGAAACAAAGCGGGACTGACTCCCTATGGCCACTCCAACCCTCAAGTTAGAAGAGAGTCCACTGAATATAGATGAGTAGAGAAAAGAAGAGAGAGTGGTTGTGGTAGTTGTGTCGTGCCTTGTGGTGGTTTTTACCTGTGTATTTATAGGCAGTAATGAGATAAGGAATCAGAAGTTATTGTTGATCTCAAATGCTATTTTAAATAGCGATAAGAGTTATCCCCTGATTTAAGATGATAAGATTGAGAAAGAGTTATTGTTTATCCGAACATCTCCCATTACTTATAGTAATTCAGTTCGGTTTAGCCTGGCCAGTTCAGCCACCAAGCCCGAACTGACAATATAGAGTGCCACGTGTACTGTGATTATTCATAGCACTTACAGCCACCAATACCAATATTTATCAATTTCTGTTTGTACTTATCCATTTTTCAGAGTTAACACAAAATAGGAGTTACGGTGTACTGAAAGGTATAGATGAGATAAAAACACAAACAACTTTTTTTAACATTTTCACAAAAACAACAATGTCAATGCACAAAATAAACTCACCTACAGGTGAATTCTATGCAAACACAAAATAAACCCAACTTTCTTCAGCTTCTAAGTAGATGAATCAATAGTCCAAATATATATGAAGCAAGTAAAACCACATTAACAGTAATTGATGCCCTAAAAATTCCCCGTCATTAATGCTGGAATTTGACATTTACATTTCTCGTGAATTCAGGCTCAAAGCTGACTTCATCACCTGCAGCAGAGTACAGTGCAATCCGTTGTAATGGACAACTGTAATATATTTTCCTGAGATCTTTTATTTGTGAGATTGGATACTGTTACTTGAGAAAGCCAATTATAACAGACCTCACTTCATCATCTCCTAATAGATGTACTATTCCTTGAGAATTTAGTACGTAGGTGCCATGGAGAGAATACTCTTTCATATTACAATTCTCAGATATCAAATTGAAAACCTCCAAGCACAAGGATAACACTTTAAATATTATAATCACGATGTATAATTGAGGATGCAGCTCCAATTTGAGAGAGACCTTCTCAAATTACTAATTCTTAGCCACGAAATTGAAAATCCCCAAATCCAAGAATAATGCCGTAACACTTTAGAAAGATTAGAATCACAAAATTCCTGGAATAGTTGACAAGAACACTGCCACCATGCTTCTGGGCTACTATTGCATTTGATTCTGGAATTCGGCCTCTTCTTCTTTCAGTCCTACATTCCATCCAATCTGGTTAGAGCTTTGTTTGAAGGTATGGGAGAAAAGAATTTGACTTTAGAAAAGTTTCATTATAATAAATAGAGATAGGTAAGTTAAAATAATCAGTGAAGGGTAATTTAGTCCACAATAAATATATTCCCATATATATATATATATATATATATATAAACCTAGAAAAGGGCATTTTCAGATTTTCAACCATAATTTTTGTCAACATCAACAGATTCTCTGATGTCTTCTACTAGCAGGGGTGATTTTGTTAAACATTTGGTGATTTGTCGGGGAGTTGTGGTTTGGTCAGATCACGGGGTTCATTTGATAATTTGGCCAAACCACAAGAGAGACAAATGTAACTAACCCTTTTTCTAAACAAAGTGGCAGAAGTAAGATAGAACTTGAAAAAAAATAAAAAATAAAAAGGATGCTAAACAAAAGATGGAATTGAAGCTTGCAACTCATGATAATGAATTGCAGCACAAACTTTCAAGTATACAAGGGTTTCGAAGGTCTGCTAGGGTATATCTAATTCAATAGTAAGTGAAACATATGATGATGTGTTGTTAGATGTGGAATTATTAATATCAATGTTATTGTCTTATTGATATCCAAATTAATGTGATTCCAAGGTCACATATTCCTAGTCTTTAATCAACAAAAATTCTCAAAATTTCTAGTGCTTATTGTGACACATTAGCAACATTCCAAAATAGAGATTTGCTTCAAATGCTATAATAAATAAAATTCATCTTTAATTAACATGATTTTACAGCACATCCTCGTACCATTTCAATCATGAAAAGTGGTTCTCATTAGAGGTGTCAAAATGGGTGATTTGGACGGGTTTGGGTGAGTCATAATTAGATAATGAATATAACTGGGTCAACCCATTTATACCCCTTTAAATAATTGGGTATAAATGGGATCATTTATACCCATTCAATGAATGGGTTTGGTGTACACAATTATCTATTATGACTCATTTGAAATACTATTTTTTTTATTTGTTCACATGTTGTTTAATAAGAAATAACAACATTTTATTGTTATTACATTGGTAGTAAATTCAAATTTATTTCCTTAACACTCACTAAAATTTCAGTTTAAATATATAATTACTTTTAATTGAGTTAAATGATTGAGGGGAGTCAACCCAGTATCCATCAATTAAATGGATATAATTAGATACTCATTTATACCCATTTAAAATTAATAGGCAGGTTTAGAATTAATGGACGGTTTTGAGCGGATCAATATGATTGGATTATAATTGACACATCTAGTTCTCGTAACGCTCATGGAGGACTCAAAACAGCTTAAAAGACACTACTCTTCAATACGTCATCCTTTTAAGCAAATAAAAAAAGAATAAGAAAAGAAAAAGAGCAGATAACCCCTTCGAGAACCGAAAAGCATCAGCAAACAACCACAGGGAGTACATAAATTAGGTTATCAAAATTTCTTAGAAAATAATTTTTGTGCGATACGTATCAGCATTCGATCATTTTTTTTTTTTTTTTTGGTAAGGAAGATTAACATTAAAGACTTAAACAGCGTTTACAAAACGAGGTAAGGCAAAACCTCTACAATCAAGTTCTAGCAAATTAGAAATTGCCAAGGGTTTACAATCGAATAAAACAAAATCTTGTGCATTTGTAGCTCCCATCTTGGCCAACAAGTCCGCACATTGGTTTGCTTCCCTATAGACATGCTTAAGCATAATTCCCTGGAAGGATTCCATCAAAATCCTGCAATCACAAACAAGAGGGGAAGAAGAACAAGTTAACACATTATTAGAATTAAACACATCTACCAGAACCTTGGCATCCATCTCCACAATTAAATTATTGATGTTGAGGTTCTTAGCCAACATTAGCCCATCCCTCAACGCCCATAATTCGGCAACAATATTTGTGGCCCAACCAATATTTCGGCAAAAACCTCCAATCCATTCTCCCTGATGGTTTCTGATTAGTCCTCCGCCTCCTGCTTGTCCTGGATTTCCAATTGATGCCCCATCCGTATTAAGTTTAAAACCATTCAGTGGTGGAGGAATCCACCACAAATTTGTTCCTTCCTTGCGCATTTCCTTCCACTGGTAGGCCCCACCTTGATGAACTCAACTGCTGCATGGACAACTAATTGAATAGGATTACTGCATTGATGATTTATATCAAACAACCTCTGATTCCTTTGCTTCCATAAGATCCAGCATCCAAAAGCAATTAGAGACCCCCAAGAGATGTCAAAGAAATGGGATTGAATGTTGCTGGAACACACATCTTTAATCCACTTGCTAAAAGTTTGGTTTAGCTGAGGAAAGAGGAATCTGGGAAGTGAAAGTCCTATCCAGAGGGACTTTGCAGGACAATCCCAAAAAATATGAAATGAATCTTCTTTGGGCGAATCACAAAAATTGCAACTCTCCTCTTGTACTATCTTCCTTACCAACAGGTTACTTTTGGTGGGGAGCTTTTCCTGACAGGCAATCCAAAGAAAATGCAGGACCCTATTATTAGCACAAATCTTCCAAATCCATGACAAATCATTAGTTTCTGGTGATTTCATCCTCTCATTACACAATAGGTTAATGGCAGATTTCAAGGTGAAATTTCCTAATGGATCAACTTTCCATTTCATAGAGTCCACAAAGCTGGAGAATTGTTGTCTTGGAATAGCTTTAATAGCTTTCCAAATAAAATCGGTAGTCAAAGGAAATTGATTGGAAATTCAGTAGTTTCCATCCCAAAGGCATCAGCAACCAACATGTTTTCCTCTCCATCTTGAAATGGTCCAGAAATATATGATCTCAAAGATCCCAAACCAGTCCAGTCATCCATCCAAAACCGTACATAATTCCCATTTCTGATAGTCCAACCAATGCCCTTGTTAAACAGATTAACACCCATCCTTAGACTCTGTTTATTAATAGACCCATGCCCCCTAGACAGAGACAAGTTCCTATTACTAGCAGATGCATCCCTTTTAACATATTTCTGCCACAGCATCTTAGCCCATAGTTTTGATTTATTCGTATTCAACCTCCAACATACACATGTTGCTTCATTTTATATCAGCTGTCTTTCTTATCCCTATACCTCAATTCTTTGAGAACAATGGTATCCCAACAAACAAGATGCATTTTTCTCTTATCATTGGTAGATCCCCACAGAAAATCTCTTTGGATTTTGTCTATACTTTGGCAAATAGATTTGGGTAAAGGTGTATTTTGAGCATAGAAAGAGGCAACAGCCGAAGAGTTTTGTTGCACAATGGCTTTTCTTGCAGCAAAGGGCTTGGAACAAGAAAAGGAAGACGTCAAATCTCCTCCTGTGCCTCCAATCTCCTCCTGCTAAGGCCAAAGAAGAGAGCTGAAGTTGATAACAACTAATAGTAACAGCTATCCGGCTAGCATGGACACAGGAGTGCGCAGCGTGGTTTTGAACAAGACGTCAAAGGGCTTGGAACAAGAAAAGGAAGACGAAAAGCAGGAGGAGGAGGAGGAGGAGGAGCAACAGGAGGAGGTGGAGAGGGAGGAGTAGAAGTGGAGTCAAGCACCATCGATAACTAGTAGGCAACAAATGAAAGGAGATGGTCTAAACGTTCTTTTAAAGATGTTCTCATTAAGCGGGATCTGTCCTAAGATTTTGGTACCGAAAATGGCTACTTTATATTCAACACATTTGTGATGATCAGTGGCGATCTTTGCAAAGATCAAGGTAGGATTTTCTAGCAAGGTTACCATTGGGACAAGAATCTGGATAGAGTGATAATGGATTCCTTAACTCCAACAAGCGCATGCGAGGATGCAGGTCTAGTGGTATTGCAAATCATCAAGGTGTTTCAAAGATCACTTTATCGGAGCAACCGATACACATCAGGCGGCTTGGGCGAGTTCTCTCATCATCAAAAGCATCTGGAAGAGTTTGGGATATAAGTTTATGGACTTGAAAGTGAGAGAAATGGAACCACAAGGAGCTTTGGAATTAATGGATTTAGGAGGGATTATTTCATTGCTAAATTCCAAGATCAGGGATTTCAATAAAGTGATTGCAGAAGGTCCCTGGTTCATCAATAGTCACTTTTTGACCATTCGAAAGTGGCAACCAAATTTCAAACGATGAGGATGATATATCTTTAGCTGTTTGGATTCGTCTTCCGGATTACGGTTGAATATTATGACTTGGAGGTGTTAAGGAAAATAGGAACATCCACAGGATCTGTTGAAAGTGGATGCAAAAAACTTTGTAGAACTTCTAGAGGCGTTTTGCTCGTCTATGTATTCAAATTGATATAAATACGCCGCTGATTCACTCTTTGCAAATTGACGACTTTATTCAACCATTGCAATATGAAGGGTTGAATTTCTGTTTTAAGTGCGGTAGGGCAGGAAGGGTTGAAGACGATTGTATCCATTGCAGGCCGATGAAGGATACTGGAGTTTCGGTTAAGTTTGATAAGCTGCGGAGCCAGTGCAATAGTGAAACTTCGGAGAAGGTAGTTTGAGATGGGTATGGGCCATGGTTGAAAGATCCAAAGGCCAGGGACCCAAAGCTGAATGGGAAATTTTTCAAATTCAAATGGGCGGCTCATAACCCACAGAATCAGCGAAAGGCGTACACCACACATGCACAAGGACAAAGGAAAGAGACCGGTCTGGGAATGGGTTAATAAATCAATTTTTAAAGCATCTTCTCGGTCAGTAGGTGCATCAAAAGGTGTACTGGAGAAACCTGCTGCCTCATCTAATCTTCCTCTTCCTTCCAAGCTTCTTTCCCATTTGCTTGTCGGGATTCACCGATGGGGAAAGTCTTGAACGAGGCAACTGGATTGAGTCCACTTTGGTGCCTCGTGAGTCTATCAATCCCAAATTTTCACTTGCCAAGTACCCAAAAGCATTAAGGAGAGTGGAGAAACCTCTAAGCCTCTTATTCTTGCCAGTCACACTACCAAGGTTTGATGGATCAACAAGGCCGGTTCTTACCTTACAGGAGGCATCATCCCAGCGAGTTTATCAAAATGCCAGCTGGGAGACAAGAAAGGAGGAGGGCAAGAGTGGACTGTGAGACTCTGAGCGGAACATTGGAGAGGCGAATCAGCGAGAGATGCAGGGAAGGGGTGGAGTTTGATCGATTCACACTACATCCTCAACTTGACTTTCTCGGGGAAAGAAACAACACAGGTATTGGACAGTGAATGTAGAAGATCCTCGGCAAGTGTTGGGTATCTTTGCACATATAGGCGACCTGAATCGAATAGATATCTCCGTGGATCTGGATCCCTTCAACAGAATGGGAATTGAGGTAAAGACATGATATCTCTGGAAAACAACCAGAATCTGAGAGAAGAAAGAGTAGAAAGAGAAGAAATAGAAGACAGGCAGTCAGTGAACAGGATTGCAAGAAGTGCTACTCCAAGTACCGGATTAGGGTTAGGTCTTCACCTTCAAAGAAGGTGGTTAGGAGAATATTTGTCCCATTTTCCTCTCACGCTCGGAATAGACTGGTTGCAGGAAGCAGGGACCCTTATCTTTCCCGTGCAAGGAATCGAAGGAACAGAGTTAAAATTACGAGCAGGGAGAACCTGAAGGGCATTTCATGGATTTCATTATGAGGATGTGGCCGATTCTGAAGAATCAGGGAAGGGTAGCAAGAAGAGAGAGATCAAAGAGGAATCTGGTAATAGGAGGGAACTCTCACAGACAGGTGATGCATATGCCCGGTTTCAGACTTCTCAAGAAATTCTGTCAAATGAAGATAGTAGCGTGGAATGTTAGGGGTGCTGGGAGTGTAACTTTTAGGAACCACTTTTTGGATGTATGTGATATACACAATCCATCAGTGGCGATAATTGCTGAAACCAAGATTAGTGGACGGTCTGCCATTGAGATGTGTCAAAGCTTACCTTTTGATGGGTATGAAATTGTTGATCTTTGAAGGAAGGAAGGAGGCTGTGGTTCTTTGTGGAAGCAGAGAGATGTCCGAGTTAATGTTACGCAAAAACATCTCAAGAAATCCATGCTACGATTCAGGTATCCCCTGATACCCCTGAATGGCTTTTATCACTATTTATGCTAGTCCTGTTTTCAATAAGAGATTAGAGCTTTGGGATAATCTTTTAGTATGGTAGTAGCGATAATTTACCTTAGCTTTGTTTGGGGATTTTAATGAAAAGTTGTCCAACCAGGATAAGCTAGGAGGTAATTTGATAAATCAGCATCATGCTACCATGTTCCAGAATTGTTTGAATTCATGCAATCTCCTTGACATGGGTTTCGGGACCCGATTCACTTGGTTAAATAATAGATTCAACTTCGGGGTTGATCTTTGAAAGAATTGATAGGGCCTTTTGTTCACCTGATTGGAATTTGTTGTATCCAGACTCATCTGTTTTACACCTTCCTAGGACCAGTCGACCCTTTGTCCTATTTTAGTTTCTCTTTGGGTGCCCTAGTTATGAGAAAGTGTTGGAATGGAAAAATTTTGGTTCAATGAGCCTCCATACGGTATTGGTCCAACATTGTTGGCCAATTTTTTTAGACCCTTATGCGGGCGTCAAGAATTTCGATTACATTGGGAATGGGTAAAAGCACATTCAAGAATGTGTTTAAAGAAAAAGGACTCTCTTGCTACATTATAAAGGTATCGAAAAAGCAGCAAATTTGCTTCTCCCACTTTTTGGTCGAGCTGGAAAACCAGCTCCAGGAGCAGTATAATGATATTTTGATTCAAGAGAAGGATCTTTGGGCCATGAAATCTAGGATTAACAGTATTATGTGGGATGACATGAATTCTAAATTCTTGCAATCTTCTACAATCCATAGAAGGAGGAGGAATAGAATTTTGGCTCTAAAAGATTCTGCTGGAAACTGGATTAATGAGCCAAATCAGTTGAAAGAGCATATTAGAATATTTTATTCTAATTTGTTTACCTCGACATGACACTGTTCCTTAGTCAATCGATGAGTTCCCACTATGCACACAAATCAGATACCTCAACAAGACTTGATCTCGGAAAATTCCGTCTGTTGAAATTGACCAAGCCTTAAAGGATTTAAAACCGTTTAAAGCCCACGGACGGATGGAATCCCAGCGGGTTTTATGAAATTCGGCCTCGATTAAAACTCCATTTCACGCTCGATCAAACATCCTTTGTTGCTAATCATTTTACTTTGTTGGTATGAATGATTCTTTGATGCCTTATTGCCTAAAAGCTGTCGACTGAGTCCATTAAACAATATAGGCCTATTAGCCTTTGCAATACCTCTTACAAAATTCTTTCTAAGGTTTTGGTGAACAGGATTAGACCCCTTATGGATTCTATCATATCACCTTCACAAACAAGTTTTATTCCTGGGCGTAGAGGGGCTGATAATGTGTTTATTGTTCAAGAGGCCATTCATTGTCTCAAGAAAAAAAGAGGGAAAACTGGCTTTTGTGCAATCAAGTTAGATTTGGAAAAAGCCTATGATAAACTAGAGTGGTGTTTTATTAGAGGCTTTGATGCACTTTGATTTCCCGATATCCTTTGTTACGTTATCATGAAATGCATAACTTCCACGAGATCTGCTATCCTCTTGAATGGAACCCCAACTGATTGGATTATGCCCACTAGAGGAATTCGCCAGGGTGACCCTTTATCTCCATACATTTTCATTATGTGTATGGAATATTTAGCCCTTAGTATAGAAGAGGCTGTTAACCAGAAGCAGTGGGATGCTCTTAAAATTGGTAGACAGGGCCCCTCCGTCTCTCAGTGCTTGTTTGCAGACGACATTCTTCTTTTTGTAAGCTGTAAAAATTCCTGCATTCAGACTGTTAAGGATATTTTGGATAACTTCTGCCTAAAATCAGGTCTGTCCATCAATTTGAACATTCGATCATTAGTCTAATACCGCCGATGCTTAGTCTAACTAATTGGACTTCAACCATCGATCCGGTAACACTAATGCACAATCTAAAAATGACAGGATCACTCGGGTAACTTTTAATCTGGAAATGGATATCGAATTTCAAAATCCACACCCAAATTCCTTTACCAGTTTCTAGAGATTGAAAATCAACCAGTTTTACCGACACTAAGTTCCAATATATGATCCAAATTAATTTTTTTAATTTTATACTAGACATTTTCTTATTCTATATACAAACCACTCTTAAAAGCAAATGAGAGGGAACAGAACAACTTTCTTAAAACCATTTTGTGCAAGTGAAAATAAGACAATGAGAAGTAAATTTGTTAAACCAGCTTCTTTCCAAGTTTTAATTTTGAGGCCATATTGCAAGCAAATTTCATTGCGCTAAAACGTCGACATTCAAACTCAAACGCGGTTACGAGTGCATCCAAAAAAAGTCGTACCAGAAGCAAAGCACAAAACAGCTAGAATACAAGTACACTAAGGATACAGAAGTATAAAAGCAACATAAAAACTTGTACAAACACCAACTTCGCTGATATAAGTATCATGTCACGACAAATGACCTATTTTTACTGGAAAGTGAGCTTATGAAAGGAACATAAAGACAGTCTATATAAAAAGAAAAACGAGAAGAAATAGGCATACTGTAACCTCAGAACAACAAAGAAAAGAACCACTCTATGCTGATTATTTCTTGGATCCATTAAGCGAGACCTCTTTGTAACAAATTGGACAAGCCTGCAAGATCAAAACAGTCGTCTATAAGCCCTTAACGGCAAAGCTTTTCCGGTTAAAACTTTTGGAAAAGTTCAGTAGCCTACTTTGTTGATGCTAAGCCATCTACTGCCACAACCTACATGATACATGTGCTTGCATGGAAGAGTCATTTGCCGATCACCTCGCTTGTATTCCATCTGGCAGATGACACACCTTCCAACAACAAGAAAGCAAGCTAAGCACCTTTAAACTATGGCAGAATCAGGATGGTAGAAATGCATAGTTATTGCTAGAAATCGAGAATCCAATGACGAATGATACCACCTTCTCCAATGCAAGGTCCAACTTAGGTAGAATAATAGCTCTACATAGGGAAAAGTCATCTTCAGACCAATAATAAAGTGCAAGGGATGAAATTAAACTATTAACCAAATTCAGCATTGTCCCATGTCAAGAGATGTTTTGGTAAAATAATGCTGAACGTCACATTGACATAGCCGAGTATGAGCATGTATAGTCATCAAACTAATTCTACCACAAGTTCATCTACCTAAAGCAACCATAAGCATTTTTGTCAACCTCGCAACAAGGCTCACAGCTTCCTTTGTCCTTTAAGATAACTACATTATATTACTGATCCGACTCCCCCAGCACAATACATAAATATGTTTTGCCGATGAACATGCTCAAATTACCAAAGAAGACTATTTAAACAGGATGACTTCTACTGAAAAAGGGTCATCAATAGTAAATGACTCAGAACTAGAATAGCCTTTCTATCTGCTCTTTATTACCTTTCGTGTCTTGATTTCTTTCTTGTAAATAAGCCACACTTGAAATTGGATACTGGAAGCAAGGAAATAAGTTCCTCCGAAAGACCTCTGTTTTGAGTACCAACAGCTTCACCCAATTCAAGTAACTCCTGCAAATGAATGAATAGATATACCATAAAGGACTACATAAATATCTATGCACTCAATAACCAACTACAACATGATCCATTTTAATCCAACACAAATGGATCCAGTCCAAACATTATCCAGTTTCACATTAATGAGAATACAAGAGGACAACACTGGAAGAAATTCTCTGGTGAACGCATAAAACAGAAAAAAAAAAAAAAAACAGCTGAAAAATTTTATAGAACATTTATGCAGAAAAAGAGAAATATCAATTTCATTAGTAATAAGTCCCTTATAGATGTATTTTTAAATGCTCACCCAACTTCATTTTACCCAAACAAAGTTTAAACAGGTTCAACAACACATTCCCTCAGGAGATCATTAACTAACTTCAAACTTTATCCATGCAGATTTTCTGCCAAAATGTAATGCCAATCAGTTTCATTACTATAAAGCCCAAATTAACAAGCATTGATGATAAGAAACAAAGAAACTAAAGAAAAATTGAAAAGAAAGTGCAATTGGGAATAGAGCTGTTAATCGAGCTGAGTCAAGTTGAGTTTTGGATTCTCAAACTTGAATTAATCCTCTATTGAGCCAAGCTCGAGCTTGCTCATTTAAGTGAATGAGCCTTGAAATCTGGTCAAGATCGACTCGATAAAGGGGATATGTGGCTTGAACTCAAGCTCGAGCTGGACTCATTAATCATAAATGAGCCCAGCTCGTACGAGCTCAAGTTCAAGCCCGAAAGGCCTATATTGTGCGAAATGATAAAATTAATAAACCTAACACCTAATTCTATTTCTTATATAGTGTGAAATGACATATATGCCCTGACTAACGAGCCCAATCAAGCTGCTCGAGTAGGAGACGAGTCGAGCTCGCTCGGCTCGTTTATTTATCGAGCATTTTTCTAGCTTGAACTTGGCTCATTCACTGAAATTAACGAGCCAAGCTCGAGCCTTATTGAGTCAAGCCTTTTCGAGCTTTTGAACGGCTCGATTTGATTAACAGCTCTAATTGGGACCAGAAATTAGTGTAAAAATCATATTGGTCAAAACATTAATACAACTAAACTACACGCATTCCAATATTCCAACCTCTAGAAACCTGCAGTCGACCAAGAGTAGTCTTAAATCACACAATTAGTAAAACAACCTCTCCAAGAAAGAAGATTGAAATCATTTAGTAACTCAACCAAGCAGCATGAGCACCATATACCTATTACCATGAATCTATGATATATCAGGAAGTGTAAGCACAGTGCACCTAAATCTATTCAACTGCATACAGAGTTTTTGAAGTGAAAAGCAAAGTCCACATATAAAGAAAATGAAAAGATGAAGATTCAAAATGTGAGGATAGTAGTTTCATGAAATTTGGAACATATGCTCATATTCCAAGACTTCTCCCCCATATAATGGAATGCCATTAGATTTTGAATCGATAACTCTTCATATAAATTTTTTTGACAATGTGATTAGCACTCGATCTGTTATATCTATTCCATCATATATGGGCACACTTAATTACAGTTTAGTGGATGATGATCAATGCAGATAACATTTACAGTTGCTTCTACTCAGTTTGCTTGCTCTTTAAGGTTTCTTAGTCTTCAGGTTATGTTGCATATCTGTGTCAAGTATAAAGTATTTCAGGGGAAAAAAGGCATCATGTGACCTAAAATCTTTGCTCACCATGGAGATTTAAACAAGAAAGACAAGAAACAAAAATAAAATGTTTTTGTCATGATTATTGCTTTTTTTTTTCCATATAGGAGTGCCTAATGTTTTACTGAACCACACTTGAGCCTTCATGTAGTAAATACTATACCTTAAAGAAGTTTGATATCTTCTCTCTAGACTAATCTCTTTCACCTCCTCATGTTGTGTATTATATCTAAAATCTGCCAACACTAATTTCAGCATCTTTTCATAAATTCTGCAATAATCTCATGCAGTAACCTATTCTGAGCACTTATCATCTGCATGTCAAATAGAAAACATGCCAAACAACTTTAGCTTGCTTAGTGCTGGCATCATATACACATCTCTTCGCATGGGGCAATAATTGGTCACAGTTTTGAACTTAAGAACCAAGTTACAAACTTCAAATTACTAAATAAAACTTTTGACTTGGCATGCTAATAGAGCACATTGTACTTTATGAAATCAGTATATGTAAAGTCAGACTTGATGTGTGTTCCCAAGCTGATTCAAATTAGTAATAAACAGCAGACCACCATGTGATGTCACTTTTTGGCACGTTTTACCTTTAAGGTTTCATTGTCTAAGAACTTGTAAAAAAACTTAAGATCTTTATTTGATAAGTATATCTAATATTTTAATCGTAGTGCGCTATCTCCAAAGTACAAATAGGGGAAGTTTCAAAAGTTGATAGCATTTTTACAAATTGTCATGCTTTTGTGGAAATTTGTTAGATGTCAACCATAAGAGGATTAGTCTTCAATGCTTGAGAAGCCCAAATGCAAGTTCAATCAATCCCGAAATCATGATAAAAGAATGATAGTGATAACAAAAGAATATCGTTTAGTATATTCATCTAATGCTTTCACTCCAAGCAGCTAAAATAAAACATAACTTCAGTTGTTTTGAATTTATTATCTGAAGTCATACGCCCCCCCCCCTCCGGGGGGCTCCGGTGGCCCCTCAAAAGGGTCCGATTTCAGAAGGAAAAAAAAAACTCATGTCTACCTCCTCTGCTTCATCATTTTTGCCAATTTAATAATGCATCAATCAAAAGATATATTGTTTCCTGATATTCCAATTCTAACTATTTCTCCAATTTTGTAAAATTGAGAAACTAATGTTGAACTATGATTGAATGCAGATAAATGCATATTCGAGTCTCAAGTGATTCTGTTCCTACCCTAATCTATATGTGAACACTATTCCAAAGACTAGATCATTTGCAATGAAAGCCTGTTCCTGGTTGTCAAGAATACTAATGGACAAAATCCTAACTAGCAGTCTCAACAGAATATTCAGATTTTAGAACCTTTTTGCCAAAATGACATAGCCTCCTTGGCCCAAAACCACAAAAGCAGAACCTCCTTTAGTGTTGCTAATCTTAATAAGACAATTCTCTAGCCATCCAAAGAAAACCTTCTTATTTATGGCAGTATTATCAAATTAAAGTCAATGAGCTTGTCCACCTTCACAAAACGTGTCAACTCTAAACCAAGAGGTCCTCAAACCAGTGTAATTCTAAGAAGAGCAAACCCAAATAAAGTTGGAGAACGCCTGAAAAGTCGCAAGCAAATATTCATGAAGAGGAACAACATATGTAAACCATTTCTTTAAAAGAAAGAGAAAGGAAGAACAGGAGGAAAAGGGGGAAATTGAACCTGCTTGTTACCTAGCAACACTTACAGAAACCTTCTCAATAGTCTTAATTTTGACAAAAAATAAATGTTCAGTTGGAACTGTCGATCTTGGATTTCGATTCTTCCTATTTCACATAACAAGCAATATCAAGATTATAGATAGCTGCACAACAAGAAACAGAACGAATGATGCAATGCCAAAAAAATATACAGTACAGTTCACAAGATGCCTCATATTCCAAATTTAAGCATGGTAGCTTCTCTTTGATTTTCATGGAATATAAAATTCTTACAACTTATGCAAAGTCATAAAATAATAATAATGATCCTTTCCCATGTCCATTTCAAATGTTGTACCATCCAACACTATCTGGAAACTGATAACCTTTTCTTTAATTAGTCGTCAAGTAGCTTTACCCTGTCGTACTTAGACAATGCAATTCTGTGTTAGACACTGTCCAAGAACCAAAGAGAAAGAATAGTCCTAAAACAATTTTTTCTGGCCTCTGCAACAATATTGCCATAGGGGATGTTGCCCACCACTGTCAAGGTCAGACGAAAGGACCATCTTCATTATGGATGGAGTATACCTAAACAAACAAAAAGTGCAAAATAAAAATGACAAAAGTTACATGAAGACTCCTACTGCTCTGTGAATCTTCCCAATTATTCTTGCTCTTTTATTACAGTAAATGAGCTTAATTTTTACAGATTCAAAGGATTAATGATGTTTTATTCTCCATAATGGACTCTGTTTATCTTCTAAAAACTCGATAACTAATCACTCCTCCACATGACTGAAAACTATAGGATAAAAAATCATTGCATCACGAGAAGTACAGATAGAAAATAATATCAGACCTCATACGTCATGTTATCAGGATCAATGTTATCTTGCCAAACGACCTGTATCAATGTGCTGAGGATTAGTGAACCAAACAAATGACTTCAGATGCTTTCTTGCTTCAGTTTGATTTACCATAGAAGATGTACAAGTACTACAGCCTTCAATGTGGCTTTTGCAGTAAATGACCAGAATAAGTCTCTCAAAAGAAAAAGTAAACCAGAAAAGATAAAGCAGGTAAAAGGTTGGTTCCATATACCATACCTCATAACCACGAGTATTAATCTGATGACTTCGAGGACCTACATATTAGCAACAATTCTCGGTC
Source organism: Gardenia jasminoides (assembly GCA_013103745.1). Taxonomy (NCBI): domain Eukaryota; kingdom Viridiplantae; phylum Streptophyta; class Magnoliopsida; order Gentianales; family Rubiaceae; genus Gardenia; species Gardenia jasminoides. Next base: position 18,878,995 of record CM023099.1, read on the forward strand.
AATATGTTCTGATATATCACAAACTCTACTCAATACAACAATATATTGCAGAAACAAATAACTTGAAAGGTATCATATCCTTCACAAATAGCCTACATTATGAGGCACTGAAACCTTTTGCCCACCAACACAAGTTGCACTGATATCAGCTTGGTACTATCTGTCATTGATCCTCCAAACATGTAGATGAAAAACCTAGGGAGATAATCTAGCCCACTCATCAAGAAATAGATCAAGACACAAAATTTCAAGAGGCTAGAAGCACAGACTTTATGTCTATTTAACATCACTATTAATTCACCATTATCTTGAATGTGCTGTAACCTTAACACGTATCTGAAGACTTTGAAATCTAATACTTCCATACTATAAACACTATATCCATATTCGACTCAATAATAACTGTTCAACCAGATAAAAATAACATAACATAAAATTATAGATTTGTTAAATAGTTAAACCATTTCTTTAACAGATATCGACAGTAATATATCGAACAAAGCTGGCATGGTTACAAGAAATTCTCAATACATTCATTAAGAAATCTGTCTCACTCCCATGGTACCGTAAAGAGCAGACACTAACTGCTAGTTAGACTGTTGCTTGAGCACTAATTACACCTGCTGCTTCACTAAAATGAGCTCCAGTTGTTCGCAAATAAACAGGAATAGCTCCAAAATTGCAGAAAATTATACGATCACAAGTAAGCCCAAAAAAAAACCCCCAAAAATGGTTAAAGCAAGAACCATAGGAAGACATAGAAAATGCAACAAAAATCAGAACATACACTCCACAGGATTAGCATGTGAAGGCGAGATTGAATTCTCTTCTTGCTGCATGTGATCAGCTGCAGCTTGTTCTTGGATCATGCTTGAAGGATCCTCTAAGCTCCTACAGTATTCATTGATTTCAGATGTTTGAGTATGATCAGTCACCACATAACCATGACCATAGTCACAGTAAAAACTCTCAGGTACAGAATACGAAAATTTGTCGAAATTCGTGTTCATCGGAGGGTACACATTATCCTGCAAAAGACAGAGGCAATCAGATAAATAGCGAGGCAATACAAACCACAGAATACAATTCATATTCTAACAAGAAAAGGCCAAAATACAGGTAAACAACATTCTCCTATGTGGTTTTTCATGTAAAATCACAACACATGCCATATTCCAGCTCTGGACTAAGTAATTGTGCCCATATTCATATTCAAGTAATGCACTTTACTCTCAAAATTTAACTCATGAGTATCTTCACTGAAATTGATTATTCACGAGGCAAACAATTACAATCTCTTCAAGTTAACATCAGGCAAACGAATAAAATCTGATCAGATATGTTAATACAAGTACATATATACAGAGTCAGATATGTTAATACAAGTACATATGTACAGACACCAGATAAGTGAATAGAAAACTATAATTGTGTGAATTTGATGAAAGAAGAATATGTACCTGTGCGTAAGGGTGAGCCTCTGCAAAAATAAAATTGACATGGTCATAAGTAAGGCCTCCAAAGAAGTCCACAAAGCTTCCAATTGAATTATAAGGCATGCCGGGGCCAGAGTTTGCATAATGAAACTCCATCGGCGAGGGCCAGCTCATCTTCTAACTTAACTACTATTCACTCTGCAATTTGCACCACAAAACTTCTAAAATTCTTAATTATAAACTTATCTGTATTAACTAATACTAGTAATCCGAATATGCTAGTTACCTTATTACAAGCAAAATTTTTTCTTCAAATCGGGAAATTCAATGTCAATATTTACCTAATCAGTTGTACATTTTCCGAAATCCTGCAATGAGAGCACCAGCAGTCAGAAAACTCCCAATTAAGCCCAGAATTTAGTAATCACACAAAAACACACGGATATGCGATTTTTTTCCAATAGTTTTACGGATCGCGGCGGAAATGACCGAGAAAAAATTAACGCATTTTAGATGCAAAGCTAAGAAAGGTTTAGAAAAAGATTAAGAGAATGAATAAAATCTTACAGTAAATTGAGTGTTTTTGGTTCAGGAAAGACAAAAGAAAGAAGGAAGGAAGGAAGAAAGAGAGTATTTGTACATAATTGATGGAAATTGAAAGGAAAATTTGTCTACATTTTAGCAAGAAAGAGATGGATTCGGGAGCAGAAAAGGAGGAGAGATGAAAGATTAAAGAAACCGACATTGATTGCTTTCCTGAACGCCACCTCGGCACCTCTTCCCCAAACGCAGTCTTCTTCTTCGCCTTCTTTTCTAGTCTCCCACTTTTTTGTAAGTGAAGACTGATGAGGGTGGCGTGTCATCTTTGTTACATTGGTTCACTTACTCTATAAGTAGTTGCTCGGTTGTTCTTCTCAACTTACTCTGTAAGTAGTTGCTCGCTTGTTATTCCCTATGTTTTCAGATTCGGATAGGAAATCGAACCGACTGACCTCAGGAATCAGGGTCGATGGGTCCGATCGGGTTCGACCATGAGTCGAATCGGATGATGTCATAAATATGTTATAAATATATATTAATAATATATAATCAAAATAATATATAAAAAAATTTCCTTAAAAAATAGTATATAAAAATTCCCTCAAATTGGTAGTTTTCAACTTTATATATATATAATTTTTTCTTAAATTGGTGATTTATGACTTTATATACAAATTTAAGAATTTTATATTTAATCACAAAATTGACTTAAAGAATATAATATATATATATAGGTAGAAATGTAACTTAAAAAATGTATTGGATTAATTTTACACTTTATTAAAATAATGAGAGGTTAAAACATATTTACTAAAACTTAAAAAGTGAGTTTGAAAGGATATAATGGGTTAAAGGTTAAAAAAAAAAAAAAACTGGTCAAATAGTCAAACTCGGGTTTTGACCGGGTTTTAAATTTCTCGGTTTTGAAGGATGACTCGGACCAGATGTCTGGCCGGTTCTCCGTTCAACCGGTCGGACCGACGGGTTCAGTCCGATCCGAATTTAAAAACATGGGTTTTTCCCAGTGTCAAAGGAGAAGTTTACCACTAATGGATGTTAAGTCAAGCGATAAACTGCTTAAGTTTTGGGTTTGAGTATTGTGAATAGAATAAAACAATGAGTCACTTGCGAAAGTGCTCTATTTCAAATTAGTCCAAATTCACCCGTTTACACCCTCCCCCAACCCAACGAAAAAACCCAAAACACCTCCCAAAAAAAAAAAAAAAACAACAACAACAACCGAAAGTACAATTGTTCAATTGAGATTTTTAAGTGATAATTTGAGAACTCTTACTAGAGTGCGTTTGATAAAACTGAAATTTAAAATCTAAAATTTGAAATTTGAATTCATTAAATGATTTAGTTATTGAACACTAGATCTAATACATTTGAATATATGTTATATTAAATGATAAGTGAATAACTTATTACTTATTTTTAGAAACAAATTTGACTGCTACTTAATTAATTGAGATGTTCCATTTTAAGTTGTCAAACGCATCTAAATGTATTAAAATCTGAAACCATTAATGTTAAGTGTTGAATTGGATTATCAACTGAGGTCGTGACAGCATCAATTAGCAAACAAGAATTTTTTGGCACTCATCTATCTTAGTTTGAATTATCATTTAACTTCTTCAACAACAAAAAAAAAAAGCAAAAAAAATCTCTTGTAATCATATGCTTCGTGGAAAATGCTAAAAATGGAGACATATTTGCAGACTCTAATATTGGAAACTTTATAGGTGCAAAGCAAAAAATGTTAGTATGCACATTGATACTTCTCGGAATTGCCGATTTTGAAGTGTGCGTATGTACTCTCTAAGAAGAGATGCACGAGTCGAACTCTTTAATTTTAATCATATGAGTTAAACAGCATCTAATATTTGGAAGTCCAAAGTTCAAAACATGAAGAGAATATCAATTTTCTAGGTACCATTTTAGAGAAAATGACAAAAAGTCCCCATAAGTGTAGCATTTTTCACTTTAGCCCCTATTATCACCTCAGCAAATGATCTGTTGGAACATCACGGCGGATGAAAATACCCCCATTTAAAATGTTCAAATTTTCTAAGCCCCCATCCATTGTATATAAAGAGAAGTCTCCCTTCAATCTCAAAAAAAAAAATTTTTTGTTATCCTTTCATCTTTCATCGAAGCATTTAACTTCTCAAGTCCTATATTTGCAATTGAAAAGGGCAAAAAATATCCCAAACTTCTTCAAATTAATTTCGTTCCTCTTCGTCTAGATGGTGTCTGTCACAGCATCGACAAGAATCAAGCCAAGAAACGTGTGGATACAGTAAAGTCGCACGGCTAAGGATATCATGGATACCAGAAAATCCCAAAAGGAGCTTTTTTGGATGCTCAAATTATGAGATATGATTTGTACGATAATTAATATCTTTTTTCATTTTTAGACAAAAAAATTCAAAACAAATTATTTTTTCCTTTGCAATTTTCATTTGTTTCTTTGCAAAATGCACCAACAAGAGCGAACTTTTTCCCTGCAGGGAGGGAATTTTTGAGAAAAAACATTGTTCAATCTGAATCCGTAGGCAATTTTGTTTATCCATTATTTTACTAGGGATACCATTGTCATTTAGCTATTAGCTGTCAATCATGTTACTACTTTAGCACATTGACTGCCAGTCAAAGGGATAGAGTGTCAAAAAAGATAATATTAGAGGGTAAAGAAAAAAAACCACAAATCATATCGGGATTTTTCCTGATTTTCCTGCCATTTTAGGTTAAGAAAACTTTGATCAGACTATGCCATGTAATTGTTGTACTAAAGACATGCGAGAGTTTGGACGTATTATATTAGCTTGTCAAACTGTTTGTCCTAATTTTAGAATCAGAGATGTGAGGGTCTCAAAATTCAAATTTTATTTTAAAATGCATAATAATGTTTATATTGTGTTTATTCATTAAAATATGAGTGAATTTATGTTTTGAGTGATTAATTACTAATTTAGAGAATTTTTCAAGAATTATTTGCCGGTGTGTGTATTCGGCCAGTGTAAGCGTCTAATTTTTGTTCCGAAACATGAATAGTAATTTTAAGATGAAACCGAGCATATGTAGAGATATTACAGATATATATTTATGGTTGGACAGTGTCGGGATGAGACAAAACAATAAAAGTTAGAGTGTCGCACTTCGACGCGACAAAAAGTGGTCGCTTGACCACTTTTCCCTAAAACAAGGAAGACCACACTTTTTGTCCCTTAAAAGCCACCATTCTTGCTCCTTGGCCTTTCATTTTGCAGCTGCAATTTTTGGAGTTAGAGAGAGAGAGGGGGTGGCCGAACTTGAGAGAAGACAAGAGAGAGAAAATAAGCTTCATCCAACTTCATCTTCCACCTCAAGCTTGAAGACTCCATTGAAGGCTTGGCTTTTGCTTCATCTTCTTCCTTGGGCTGCTGTGAGAGAGAGGGAGAGAGAGAGAGAGGCTGGTCCGAGAGAGTGAGAGAGAAAAGAGAGGGAGCTCAAGCTTGGTTTCTTCAATCTTTTCTTCCCCAAAATTCTTGAAGCTTCAAGACTTCATTGAAGGCTTCATTCTTGTTCTTCTTGTTGTTTGGAGGTGCCGTGAGAGAGAGAGAGAGAGAGGGAGAGTGATCCGTGAGAGAGAGAGAGAAAATAAGAGGAAAGAAAGCTTCTTTGGTTTGTCACCTTCATGTTCTTGAGCTTGGAAACGAAAATCATCATCAAAACAAGCGAATCTTGGGCTAAGGTTGAAGCTTCCTGAAGTTGCTAAGTTTGGGAGTATCATTCTTTAGAATAGCTCACAAGATCTTGTTTGATCTTGTTTGATCTGGACAGATCTGAAGGTATAAGACTCAAATCTCTTAGATCTAACTTGATTAGTGTTAAATATAGTGGATCTATGGTTTATTTTGCTAAGAATGCTTATGTATGAAGCATTTGAGTTGGGCTTTTGAATTCCCAACTTAGGTAGCGGACTTGAGATGACTTTTCGGTAGTGGATTTGAGGACCTGATTGTGGATGTGATTTATATTCGTGAGATGAGTTCATTGTATGGTTAGAAAGCAGATTTCGTAGTTGAAAATTCTGAAGGAAAATGTTAAGGGTTGGCCAAACCATGCTTGGCAATTTGATGTGTGATTTTGAAATTTTATGATGTTTATTGATGAGATTTTGCTTAAGCGTATATGTATTATATTCATTTATGAGTATATGTTTTAAAAGAGCTAAAATTTTGAACTGTTATGGTGAGAAATTGAATTTCACTAAGTTTTGAGGGAAAAGAGCCAGTTTGGACAAATTTGTGGATTTGAAATATCTTAACTAATTTTCATGAAATTTGTGCATTGAAACCTAGTGAAAATCATTTGAAAAATGTGTTAGAACTTTGGTTAAAATTTTGGTGTTGAATTTAAACTCAAATGAGTGATTTTGAGGTGAAATACCTCACTTTATTTCAGTATGCTAAAAGATTAGAAGTTGCTTGGATGGAGTACATCAATAGAGTTGTTTGGTTATTTGACGTTTCGATGTAAAAATGGAATCTTTTAAGATGAGTTTTGGCTCGAATGACTACTTTTCATTCGAGCAAAGTTAGAGGAAATTTGTGAAGAATTTTGATAAAAGAAATGAATAAGTTATTTGAGTTAGTTTCGCTAATTGTGCGGTGAAACTTATTTCTTCATTGTACTTGATTATAGGAAGTGGGGAAAGATTTGCACCGGATCTCAATTTGGAAATCGAACCTTGCCACTTTGGTGAGTTTCCATGCATGTTACTTGGTTATGTGAATTTGATTTGGAATATGATTGAATATATGATTTGATGTGAAAATCTGATTTTGATCCATCAAATGAAGTAGTGTGTACTTTATCGCACTTACTCCTATTTGAATGGTAAATTTTGTAAAAAGTGCTATTGTGGCATTTCAAGTGAGTTTTGAGCCTTTTGACTTGAGATATGATGTGAATTTTGTTTTGAGTATATGATGTGATGTGATGTGTTCTATAATTATTATTTTCGAGAATACTTAATCCCCTTGGTAAGTTATCGACTCGAGCCGTTGGGAAGACCCAGGTCGAGGAGATTTAACAACCTTAGGCTATGAGATGTGTTGTCTGCTCTAGACTTGGCAAAAGGCCTTGTCCCTGTTGAAGAGCAATACACAAATATATAAATTATGTGAGGTGGGCGGGCCCGTACGGGGGTTTTGGTGGAGAAAGGGTAAATGGTGATCTACTTGGTTTGTATGTGAAAGTTGACGGAGTGTCAACAATGAGATTTGTGCACCAGTCCAGGAATATGTTCCAGTTTCGAGGACCTTAACCCCTGAGGGCTACTCATATCCTATCTTTGTGATGTTATTTGCTTTTCTTATTTGCTTATTTCTAAATATGAATTTGGAGTGAGAATCTCATATGTGTTATATGCTTTGCATGCCTTTTGGAACTCACTGGGCTTTTAGCTCATTCTTTCCAATTTATTTTCCTTAGTAGGGACTAAGAACCCCAGTGAAGGCGGCAACCATTAGAGTTAGGGCTCGCTTTTGTATATGGTTTGTGAAACTTGAATTTATGGATTTGAAGGTTTTTGGATTTTGAGACTTTGAATGTATGATAAAGTACTTTGTGTATTTTGGGATCATAAGATTGGAATGATGTATTTGTGAGTTACCATTTGGTTTGGTTTGATAATGGCATTGGAGTTTGATGTTTTAGTGATCATTATGTGAGTGAGTCCTGCGAGAGTTAGGCAGGCGGTCCACGGATACCTTAGGGTACGCCCTAAGGAGAAATGGGGCTGTCACAAGAGAACCAAACGTTTATGTAAACTGTAAATTGTTTGATTTTGCAAGTAACTCATGTGACGGTCGTTGCTTGAGTTAACCCCTATATTAGATGGAATTGCAAAAATAAACATTTTTACATATACTGGATGATTTGCAACGAATAGAACTTAGTAGTAAAAAGTTCATTTACCGAATAAGCTTGTATCAAATCAGATACTTTGCCATTCATTTTATGATTTTGGCTTTTGATATGTGTGCCATAGATGTTGACAAGTTTATGCAACTCATTGCTTTGGAAGTTGATGCATATAGAGCAAATTGTTCAAAAAATTGAATGCTTAGTTTGGAGGAGATCGATATCAAATGTTTTTCACTTTCCTAACTTCTCGTCCTAAATCGAAGGTGCTCAATTCATCCTTAAAGTTTGAATGAAACAATAGCTCATAGAAAGAGTTTAGAAGCAAAAAGGCATATTTAAGAAAAAAAATGTTAAAGTGAACTATGCTTTGGTTTAATAGCTAAAATTAAGATTCTAGAAATTAAAAGTTTTGGATTCAAACTTTGAGTTTAAATCTGCTTTTCCCTTCACTTCTTAAATCCAATCTCTTTCCTACTATAAAAAATTAAAAAAAGAAAAGAAAAAGACAACAATGTTAAAGAAATTTGAAGAAAGTGATTAGATTTGCATCTTATGTCTACTTAGTAATCATACCTTAATAAAACAGCCATTGAGCCTCATGCTGTCAAGTTTCAAGAATAAGAGAGTAATTTTTAATGCTATGTTTGGATGGATGGATTCAGGTGGAATTGATTTCAAATTTACAGTTCAAGTCATTTCCACTGTTTGGAAATTTTATTTTACGGATAAAATTTCAAATCCACCTATAAGATAGAGTAGATTAATTTAGGGAATTTCAAATCCATTCAATACAAGAGTTATTTGAAATCCATCTCTCAAATCCTTCTTCAAATCCGAATCTATTTATCCAAATAGAATCTATGAGAATGTTGGAAAATAGCAAGCCTTAATAGGATTTTTTTTGTTTTGGGTAACGATAGGATTTTTGTTATTGCACATGTTTTTTTACACACACCGAATCCTGTATCATCCTTTTCTTTTCTTTTCTTATTTAATGAGTTCTGCATCATTCTTCTAGCTAGTGATTTTCTAATTCATTCTTCTAGTTATAGATGTTCTAATTGGACAAATAAGCAATACATATTCAATAGCTTGATCCAATAAAGAAATGTGTAAGGTAAATCAAATTCGTATACTCAAGTGTACACAAAATTTAATAGTTTAAAAACCAAATTTCCATGTGAAATCAAGGGAAGGACAATTTTTTTTAAAATATGAAGGGAAAAGGAAAAGAATATACCAAAAAAAAAAAGAAAATGTTATAGACGACCCAAATTATAAAAGGAGGATAATTGAGTTCATAGTAGCACATTGGCATATGCAATACTAGCTAGTTCAAGTAAGGGGAAAAAATGTACCAGTCAATGTTGGTGAGTCTTTTTGAGGTATAACTTTTAATACCATTCACATTTAGGATCCGTTTGTTTCAATGTAAAATCTTTTCTCAAGGAGAACATTTTCAATGAAACTAATTTTCTTAAAAAATTTTCATTTCCCTTTCATTGTCAGCCGTTTGGTGCAGTTTTATGAAAATGTACCACAAAGCTAAAACCTACAATAAGAAGATATCCGTAGAATCCCTCCAACTGCCACCCACCATGTACACCAGGTTCACCATCTCGACCCATATCATCCAAGCTCCAAATGTATCGAACTCTAGAATTAAGAAATCATAATTTCTCAAAACAATTACACATCATACCAATGAAGATCCAAATTAATAATATGTCAATAATTTCTCCTTCAATTTTTCATATTTCCCTCGCCTAAAAACTTATCAAGACCCACTCTTGGTATAGATTTTCTACATCTCCATGGATGCTTTTTTTTTTTTATATTCTGGTGCGGGAGGAAAGGACTGGAAAGCGTAAGGATGGATTTTTAATCATGGTCTTAGCCGTGGTGTTTCTTATTTGTTATGACTATGTTGATAGCTAAGCGACCAAAGACTGATAAGCTTCATAAGTTTGATGGAAATTAACTTTTGTATGCTCACTCTGTAAGTCATTCTACTGTTAGGAATCATAGAGATAAACGCAGCAGAGATTTAAAATTTTTTATTCTTTTCAATAGATCGTCCTTTAATTAAATCCATGTAACATAGAACTAGTTCAAATAAATTACCTCAATCCATGAAATCCTCCTCGAACTTGGTATACATTTTCTACATTTTTTTTTTAATTATGCTGGTATGGGAGGAAAGGACTAGAATTGATGAAGATCAGGAGGGAAATGTGGCTGACGGTGTGGTTTTCTATAACAAACGTAAGGATGGATTTTTAATGACGGTCTTAGCCATGGTGTTTCTTATTTGTTATGACTATGTTGACAGCTAAGCGACCAAAGATTTATAAGCTTCATAAGTTTGATGGAAATTAACTTTTGTATGCCCGCTCTGTAAGTCATTCTAATGTTAGGAATCATAGAGATAAACACAGTGGAAATTTAAAAATTTTTATTCTTTTCAATAGATTATCCTTTGATTAAATTCATGTAACATAGAATTAGTTCAAGAAAATTACCTCAATCCATGAAAACCTCCTTGAACTTGGTGAAGATTTGACATAGAGGATGGCAAAGAGATCTACATAGCCGCACACGCATCCGGCCTCTAATGATGATCCACACAAACCTCCTTAGTTAGAACCTTCAAGGTTGAATTAGTTTAAATTAGATTAGTGCTAACTATTGCTAAGACAACCACACGCAAGCCTTTTGAGATAAACCTAATTTTTCACCATGAAAAATTAGGATTATCTAAACAGGTTTGCGTTTTCACCATGAAAAACTTGTCCCAACATGAAAAAAAAGAGATGCGATTTTTTCCTTATTTTGTTGAACGAATCTCTCAAGGATTTTCTCAAAAATCTCACAAGACAATTTGTGTGATGAATAGTCTTACTAGCAAAAGGTTAGTGAGTATTTATAGACAAATAAGTGGTCAAATCCTATTGGAAACAAGTCAAATCCTTATGGAAACTTGATATCGTTTCCAATAGGATTTAACTTCCATATTCTAATATAACTTTTGTATTTAGAAGACTAAAACTTATTTTTACTATAAGTCCCTTAAGTTTAATTTGTCTCACAAATTAAACTATAAGTTGTTATAAAAACTTATCTATCAAATCCCTACTTAATATTCATTTAATACATTTAAAAAAGTTCTTAATGTATATGACCCATTAGGTTATCATATACATTGACAATAAGTATGAGTTATAATTCTTAATAAATAAGAACGAGATAAATTAAAACTCCTTTTAATTTGTCATTGATTCCATTAATCAATCAACTCATACTTATAGATCAAGATTGGTATCAAACAATGCATCATAACAACCCAAGTAATGAGAAAAGTCAAGTGGATGATTTCACCTTTCAGTGAATGTCTACTGTGTAACTAATATCTTTTTACAATACTTATCTCACATTAATTTTGGAGTAAGTTGTGCCTATTCCATTATGTGATTAATGCTCTTTTGTTGTACTAAAAAATAACTCCAATGAAGAAGTTCTTAGAAACACTTTCTAAAATCCTTCCACTTAGCACTAAAATTTCCGAATTATACTTCTACAAATGGTCAGACATAAGATAACTCTTCTTCCATAAGAGGTGGTAAATCCTTATAGGTTATTTACATCTTTCCATACTTCAAATATACACTCATTTGCTAATGATGTGAGCATTCTCTGTTATGCGAGTAATCATATAACAAAGAAAATATAACTATCCATATTCAAGATACCGTGATAACCTTAACCCTAAGGATCACGTACACAAACATCACTCAGAGATTAATCCTTTGGTACTTAAACGATATCTCTATGTGGATCAATCTAATAAACTTGATTTTACCGTCAAGTGCTCGTATACTTATTTAGGTGTCTCGCACACCATAGTAGATGAGGTCTACTACTTCTCTTATAAAAGAGGCATAATATATACTAGTCTAACCGTATTAACAATGCTCTTTCTTGTTAATACTTTGATTACATATAATTAAGAATAAACCATACTTATAATTGAATGAATCTCTCTATCATAACTCTTATGATTTCATCAATTAGATTTATTCTAGGGGCTTTATCGTACTTATATAAATATATAATCAATCAATATGATAAAGATGTTATTTATTATTTACATGGATAGCTAAAATGTATATTGAACCCTAGACGTTGATTGACTTTAGGGCACACACACTAAAAATCTTCCACTTGCATCAAAACCAATCACTTATAAGTCAAAAACTAAATGAACCAACATGACTATCATGTTTTTCTTTAAGATAGGCTTCAGTAAACGGATGAACTATTTTGTCATGCACGGGTACTCTTTTAGTCTTCACTTTTATTTTCCACCAATGATTTAACCAAATCATGTGGTACCACATAACAAATCTGTGGATCTATACGAGACTTTGGTTCCTTTGTTAGGACAAATTTCTATTATAGTCTCAACATAAGTTGAAGGATTTCTAACGGAGTGAACCAATCCAAACTCAAATCTGAACTTGTAGATCCAAATGCTTCCTTTTGCCACTTCTCAAATAGAAATTGTTAAGATTTAATTGTAGAAACTTTAGTTGTGTTTCACTTGGAACCCTTTCAATACACAACACCAATATTATGAATACATGCATAATTACTTTTAAATCATCTTAGTAAGATTATTTACAAGCATATTCTCAAATTTTCACTTTTAAGCTCTTCATGGGCCAAATGGAGACAATGAATTTAGTACAGTGAAAGGATTATTCTATACAATATATGTAAAACCCTTTCTTAGATTATTCCATGATAAACATCTTTAGCATCTTATCTAAGTATTTAAAAAAAAAACTCAAGCAATCATATCTATCAACATAGACCTTTACTCCAAAGGAAGATTGCCTCTCCTTTATATCATGAAGTAAATATTGAATAGTTATACCTATAATTTTGGAGTATAGGTAGACCTTTTCCATGTATCATATGTCAACTATATATGGTGCATGAAAACAATAATAGTTCCCACTAAATCATATATATGTACAAGGCTCATCCATACTTTTGATAAAATCAAACTCTTTGATTATTTCATCAAAATTGATGATACAACTTTTAGAGATTTGTTTTATTGGCATATAAGATGTAAAAATCATTAAATTGTGTCACAATCAATTATTATTTCCATTTAAGAAAAGTGGTTCTAACATCTATTTGTCATACCATAACTCATAGTTAAAACAAACAAGTAAATCTAAATGCATTTAAGTGTATTGATTAGTTAGAAGATTTCTTTAAAGACGATTGCGTATCTTTAATGGTGACCTTTCTACCAATCAAACTCTATAGGTAATATTTTACCTTCCATATTGATCCTTACTCTAAAGACTCTTTTGCATCTAATAGTTTTTTATGCCTTTAGGTGGATTGACTAAGGTCAATAGCTTTCATCAAATATGGAATCCATTTTAGATTTATGGTTCTCAACCATCTCTATAAGTCATAAAAATATTCATAAGTCATTAAAAGATCCATGATCAAATATCATGGTTCTCCATAAGAAATTTATATTTCTAAAACTTATGAAACCCTTGTTTTAGGAGTTTTCCCTGCACCTCATTATCATAAAATGCAATCTCCAATTCCATGCATTTTGTTCAACTTCCTTTTTTGATACTTAAAACTCTTTCAAGCTAATGAGTTCTATCTTTCTCCCACTATTTTATCTAGAATAAATAATATATCTAGAAAATAGTGATTTTAGAGTTAAATCACTTTTATCCTTGGAGATGATAGAATTATAAAATTCTTGGAAAAAATAAGTAAACTCTAGTATATGTGCTAAGGAAAAATTAAACCAAGATGAAGTAATGAGAACCAAATTGCTCTTCTCCTTTTGGCTTATTTTCCTTTCCTTTAATTTCCAAAAACACTCTACAAAAGGTCTTAATTGGATCTTTGCTCCACTTTGTCTGATTATATATGCCCATTTCATAAGTAGTACAATCCAAATTTTCACAAAGATTTGGATTATTTGACCTTTCATATCTCACATGACGTACTTTGAACAAATATATTCATGGAACAAGATTTAGTGTGTTGAAGGCAATTTTATTTAGGACAAGTCCCAAAACTCTTTTGGTAAACTTTCATGGGACATCTTATCTTATAAGATATATCATTTTACTTGAGAATCTCATTCTCTTTGAGATAATTTTGAAACTCTTAGGTTAAGTATTCTCCACCTTGATCAAATCTTGGTATTTCAATATTTGACCAAATTATTTCTCTAATTTATACTTAAACCTCTTAATTTCTCAAAATCTTAGATTTGTATCTCAAAGATACACATATCCATTTTGAGTTGTTATTAGTAAAAGTGATAAAATATGAGAAATAATCATCTCTAATATAAATTGTGAATCTTCCACATCACAATGTATGAACCTAACAATTCTTTAACCTTTTCATAAAAGATCAAATTAGTCTTTTTATTAGTGAATAAGATTTATATGTCTCAAATGATTCATAATCAATTGAGTCAAATCATCATATGATTTGTAAAATATGTTTTTTATTCAAAAGACTAATTCACGAATGCTAAGGATGGTTTTAAGTCATCTAATATTATATTGAGAAATGGACTTTCTTTTATTTTAGAAAATAACAACACTTACTAAGTTCTAAAATACGTCCATTAGTTAATCTCAATTATAATCTCAAAATGGAACTTTCACAAAGTTACATTTCAAAACCATGCTATGAAAGTTTATACCATAAGACTAGTTCTTTAAAACCTCTTAATTTATCAACTCTTGATAATTAATCCTCCTTGTCAAAGCTTGATAAGTAATTTCTTTTAGTCAATGCTTGACTAATAGTGCATGACAAAATTTTGACTAATCTAAATTTCTTAATATATTCAATCATTCTCCAATAAATCAACATTTAATTGGAAGACCTTTTTGTCATCTTGTAATGGAATTATTGCTCAAGGATTTCATATATCTTACACTTTGATCATTCATCATTCAACTCTTGAGATGTGAAATCATAGTAAAAGAAATTGAAACCTTTTGTAGTATTGTAGATTTTGGAAGCAACTATAATACACTATCATCGTCTCCTTTTGTTTACTATAAACAATTTTTATTAATTCCATTACATCTTCCATGATTAGAAATGTTAAGATTTTAAATGATATAGCCAAATTTCTTGAGAACTTTTCTCAATTTAATTTGCCAATTCAAGAAATTAGAAATTCAGTTACTCATAATTTTTACAATAGATTGTAAAGATAAAACATAATTGCTATTTATGCAAAACAAAATCAAGTAAAAATGACATAAAAATTAAAATTGGTTTTGCTCCCACTATTTTATTCAAATCTATAACCCTTTTATATAGATTCAAAAATTTCAAAAATTCCTTATAGGCTAGAATCACATCTAGTTATTTTAATCTTGAATGTGCTCAACAAATCAAAATAATTGCATGAACAGGTAGGCATTTAATGCCAATGACAACTCTTTTAACTTCTAAATAGTTGAGTTATCAACTCTTGATAAATCACAAAAAATGTGTTACCCAACTTTTGCCTCTAAAACTTTATGACTTTGAGTGTACTCAACAAATCATAAGTTTTAGTTAAGTCATACCCATTATTTTGAGATATCATCTCATAGTTAAAACTCTTTATGATAGAGTAACCTTGAGTGTACTCAACAAGTTAATTCGAACATAATTTCAATTTAACTATAATAATGGAAGGCAACTTAAGTCTTGACTTAATATTTGTGTAGAGGGATTTTAGACATGTTACATTTCAAGTTGGTCTCATCAAATATATAGCAAGCATATCCATTGATCAACATAAATAAATAGACATATTATAATTAAACATGGATGATTATGGACTTTATTCCTAGACTAGTTTCCTTGAGTCAAAAGGAAAGTAGATGGTCAAACTAAGGGAAAAGCAACATCTCCATGTGCTGTACTCCTTTTGTATGTCCACTATGGTGGAATTGGTGCCATCTCCATTTCCTTTGTATATTACAAATGTAAATCTATTCTAAACATTTTAGATCTCCTCACCCTCTCCCTATCCCTAATATAGTATATTACATAATATTGGGAGAAACCTTGAGTTACATTTAAGAAGAGTGAGATGAAAAGAGAATTTACATTGTGAATATATAGAGAAGGTAGGACACGCAGGCTCTATTTCAAAAATACCAAAACCAAAACCATAGATACATTCAACCATTCACACTCACGTTGGTCTTAATCCATAATCATCCATTATACATTCATAAAATACAATATTAAATGAAAGTATAAATATTTATTTAGTTCTAATCATATATCATTATATGTGCAAACCTTCAATCACAAAAGTCTTCAAATCAAGAGGTTTAAAAATTAATTGAATCAAATATCGAATAAATTTTCAATTTCTGCAAATTATTTTTAGTGACAAAAACCAGTTTCTAGCGACAATGCTAAAACTTTAGCGACATTCAGCCCAACTCCGGAATTGTGCTGGACTTGCATGTCATAACTTTTGTGACTTGTTTGTTTCCTTTTCCCCCTTTTTAATTTCCAAAAAGAAATTCAAAGGAATTTTTTTTAGTAATTCTAATGATTTAGTAAATATATTTTATTCATAATAAAATATAGTTTTAATTTCCAAATCACTTTCAAAAGCCAATACTAATTTAAAAACTCATATTTCTTAGGAAATCCAATTTTTTAAGGAATATTAAATAGTTGCCAAATTTTTTTCAATTCCTTTTTTGTTTTAAATTATAGAAACCACATTCTAATCTCATTAAAATGATTTTCCATACTTTAAAACCATAATAAGAAGCTTTTCACAATCCAAGTCAAAATTAGAATTTTCTAATTCACTTGTTTTGGAAATTTTTTTAAACCATGCAGTACAGAATCTCAAATATTACCTTTAGATCACTTTCTTAATTAAATTAGAAAGTTTTTATAAGTATTTGAACAGCTTTCAAATTTAATCTAATCAAATTGGAATGTTTTCAAGTTGGTTTACTTCTTAATTCTAGTCTCACTAAAATTAAGTATGTTTCCAAAACTTAATTTAGCAACTTCTTGTCCAATTTGGATTTCTAAAATTTTCCAAAAAATACCTTAATTCTAATCATATTAGAATTATAGGAAATTTCCATGTTTGTTTAGAAACCCAAACGAAAAAGGAAATTAATGACTAAATTCTATTTGTTTTTGGAAACTAACTTTTCCTCATAATTTCCTTTTTCCATAAAATTTTCAGCAATAATTAACAATCAAAATCATCATTATCTTGATCATCTCATGAAAAAGAATCGAGTTGAGATACACGAGAAATTTCATCAAAACCATAGCTACAAGACTACAAGAAACAAATTGTGCATTCGACTTTCTTTAATATTTTGATTGTTTAGTAGCGTCAAGCACCAGAAGAACTCATGGACAAACAATTTGTTAGAATGAAAACGTCAAGTCTGATGATGCCAAGAATCAATTCGGTTTGCATTTCTTGTGAATGGCTGACTATAGTATTTCATAGTCATAGCTGTATCCATCATCAAACATAAGAATTGTTTCCATTTTCATGAATTCTTTTCTTTTAGTGATCACATCACATAAAATGGCTATGACATCTATTATCATGATTGAAAGTTTCAACCCTTTTTATGAATTTTTTATACGAAGAAAAACAACTTTTCAAGAAAAATTCATTCGATGAAAAATCATCAATTTTTGAAACCTTTCCAAAAAGTTAATTTTCCATCAATCAATAATTTTTAAAACTCTTCAATCACATATAACCAAATCTAATTCGACATATATGACAATTAAATAAACAAGTTACATACCTTAATCAAAGTTAGCTCTGATACCACTATTAGGAATTATAGAGATAAACGCAGTGGAAATTTATAAATTTTCATTCCTTCTAATAGATTGTCCTTTGATTAAATCCATGTAACATAGAATTAGTTCAAGAAAATTATCTCAATCCATGAAAACCTCCTTGAACTTGGTGGAAATTTGATATAGAGGATGGCAAAGAGATCCACGTAGTCGCAGATGCGTCCGGACTCTAACGGTGATTCATACGAATCTCCTTAGTTAGAACCAACAAGGTCGAATTAGTTTAAGGTAGATTAGTGCTAGCTATTGCCAAGACAACCACATGCAAGTCTATTGAGATAACCCTAGTTTTTCACCATGAAAAACTTGTCCTAATATGAGAAACAAGAGATGCGATTTTTTCCTTATTTTCTTGGACGAATTTTGGGTATTTTTCTCTCAAGATTTTTCTCAAAAATCTCACAAGACAATTTGTATGACGATTAGTCTTGCTAGCAAAAGGTTAGTGAGTATTTATAGACAAATAAGTTGTCAAATCCTTATGGAAATTTGATATCGTTTCCAATAGGATTTATCTTCCATATTCTAATACAACTCTTGTATTTGGAAGACTAAAACTTATTTGTACTATAAGTCCCGCAAGTTTATTTGTCACACAAATTAAACTATAAGTTATAAAAATTTATCTATCAAGTCCCCACTTGATATTCATTTAATCTAGCTAAAGAAGTTCTTAATATGTATGACCCATTAGGTTCTCATATATATTGGCAATAAGAACGAGATAAATTAAAACTTGATATGGCTTCTTAGACCTTGAAGAGTCAAGAAACCGAACCACAAGCCCATGATCTATTAAGGAATCTAAGTTTGAGTTTTGCGGGGTTTAATCCGAATTTGGATAGCACAAAGACGAGTCAAACAAGGTAGAATGATGCCACAATCATGGTGAATACTTGATTGATAAGTCAGTGATCACCTAGAGTCAACTCTATAATGCTCAATAACGGCTTTCACAAGACAGAGAATGTTTCACTCAAGAAATGAAATATGGAAATTTTATTAAAAACTCTTAACTTGTCTCTCAAAAGAAACGTTTGAGGCTTATTTATAACCTTACAAATTTCCCTAATTCTAACTCAACAAGGAACAATTAATTAATACAAATCCTACCACTACTACAAGATAACCATTCAGCCCCTATGTTCTTGGTAAGCTGGCTGAATTACAAACTAAAAGAATACTTAACAAAAGACAACCTAAACAACTAATTTAGACCAAGGCTCAACGCTTGAAGCTGATCACCTTATTACAAAATAAAACAACTCAAATGACTCAACTAACTTAAAATATCAAATGAAATAAAAATATGACCAATAATGGTCCAACAACATTAAGTGCTTGAATGGAGTCTCGAACAAAAGTTGGAACTTTATTAGAACCTTGACAAAATGCACATGAGACTCATATCATTTCCCACCTCTTGAGAAAATTCGCCCTCGAATCAATTGATCGCTTTGATGATAGCAATGTTGGAAGGAGTTGAACGATCATGAGCCAAGTCACATGCCACCTAAACAACTTGAGAATGCTTAGTTTGAAAGGGAACTCAAACCATGGAATATGCCATATTGTATCATCCATAAAATCCATGATATTCTCATGGACTGTTGGCAAAATCACAAAGTGCATTAGGCAGCAAAATTGGTGCACTCGAATTAATTGATGCATGTGAACCTTCCTCCGGCAATGGAAACATAGTGTTCCATTGATGACCAGGTCTGGTGATGAGAATGCCATCTACAAATTCACGAACTTGAGCTGCTATGAAGTTAACAAGGTCGCAAGTAGGTAACTCAAAAATGTTGATGAAATCTAGACTCGCTTCATGCAACCAAATGGGTAACACAGCCAGCATCAAAACTAAACTTTAAAACACAAGAATTAGCATGCATAAACTCAAAAAATCGAGGAATAAATAAGGTGTTAGCACTAAACAAATGAAAAGGAAGTCGAGAATAAGAATTTAGTTGAGCAACTCCCTTGCAAGGTTTTAAAGAGCGCAAACCAGCTTCTTTGATATTCGAAGATACTCGAATAGATATAGGTATTGAACATGTTAAAATCATTGTGGTTACACCTTGGGAAACCTACATAAAAGAATAAACACTAAACAAAGCAAATATTAGTTGATTAGAGATCAAATTAGCCACTTCAATCTCCATTTTAGACATGGTGAGCAGAATTTGTTTTTGCTCCTCTTGACTCATGGACTTAAGCTGCTTTTCCTCTTCAATATACTGCTCATTCACTCTTAGTAGTTGCTCTTGATCCTTAGCCACTTGCAATTGATCTTTATTAGCAAAAACCTGCATAAGTTCCTTCTTAAGAGATTCTTGAGTATGGCATTCAGCTTTCTCCTTCACCTGTTTCTCATGTAGAAGACAATGATAAGTCTCCCACCATGTTTCCTCCTCATGTGGCTCATTCCTTGACTTAGATTTGGAAGAAATTGTTGAATTTTGTTCCTTGTTTCTTCTAAACATCTTTTCTTCTTTATGCTCATACTGCCTTAATTGATGTGGATTGGATACTTGACGCACCACCCTCCTATGGTCCTCGTCGAACTCCTTACAAGTATGTTGGTATCTCTTGTAAGCCTTCTTAGCATGAAAATGGTTCATCTCTTCTTTAAGAGTAAGAAATTCTTGTTTAGGTGCTTTGCAATGGTTAGATTGCATGGAACCCCTCCTCTTGACTTTATTATTCACCATTCAATCAAGTTGCCAATAAAGAGTCTCTAAGGTGTCATCTAAAATCTGTTTAAATTCATCCATCATAGCCTTCATATTGAACTTAGGGTCAGAAGTAGAAGATGCTCCTCCGTTAGACATGTTAGAGACACCTGCACAAGTGTTGGCAAAAGAAACAAGTATTTCCTCACTTCACTCCCTCACAAAATTTTCCCTCAACACTCGTGTAGATCACTTATGTGTTCTAGCACTCTAATAAGCTCATCAAAATAAGTTCTCAAAGCTGCTAATCACCCCTATTGAATAACTTAGAGCTTTCCCCAAGTTATCACTCCACTTTTGATGAAATAGCACCCAAATTGCAGTGATGAACAAGGGCCAAAAAAATAAGGAACAAGGATGAATTTTGTAGAAAAGAGAAACAAAATTAGACCTAAATAATGTTGGAAAAATGCATGAAAAATAATGAAAGAAACTAGATAAAAATCGGATAAGAATTGAACTAGAAATTACGGAACTACTAGTGGACAGATTTAGGAAACTAGCAACTTTCCTAATTGTAACACAAGGATTTCTTCTTGGATCACTTTAGCAACTTGGAAGTTGATGTTTTCCAACACAATCAGGTTTAGGAAGGTATTATAGATGCTGGAAACAACCAATTCTCACCAGATTTGGGTTTTGGAAAGTTAAGCTAAAGGAAACCAATTCCTATTTGGAAAACTTGACAAATCACAGCAATGAGCTAGGACTTAAAGTCACAACTTGACAAGAAATAATTTGCAGCAAGAAAAGACTCAATTCAAGCCATAAAATAGTTGAAAGATTCATGGAATTGTTGGAGTAAAGAAGCTTAAGAAGGACGGCCAAAACGGGTTCCATTTGAGCAGAATTGGAAACCACAGTTAACCAGATTTTCTTGCACTTGAGATGAAAGAATTTCTTGAAATTTAGCTCTTCCTTGGTCAAGAAAGGATGTAAAACCCCCCTCTTTGGACGTTTCCAAATGAGATTAGGAAACAAGAGCAAGTTCGGATCAGCTTTAAATGGGTTTCCACATTCAGATTGGAAAAAGCTTCAAGAAATTGAGGCTAGTTGTTTCTTGAACACACAAGCTCACTTCTTGTTTCCAAAACTGATTTGCAGGTGGTTTTTGGAAATCTTAAGGATCGAACAAGGTTTTTTTTTTTTTAAGCAACAGCTAAGAATATGATTTGTTCAAGAAATCAGGTTCAACTTTGAAGACAAATCAGGTTGTTTGATTTTTGTTTCAAGATTCTCAACGACCCAACTTGAGAATTCAAGAACTTTAATTAAGAAATTCAAGAATTCAAGATATGTCAAGAACTTCAAGAAAAGCAACAAGTTGAACCATGAATTTCAAAAATCACACACAACAACTAACACTACTCAAGAAAACTCAAGACAACACACAAGAACCCTAGCTACAAGCTTCAGATTCCAAGAAGACAAAGCGGACAGATTTCAGAATTTTTTTTCATAACTAATTAACAAAACATAACACACAAGATGCAAACAAGATCAAAACAACAAGAACAATATGCAAACGACACAACAAGGCAAAACAAGACAAACGACCAGCAAGAATAAGACTTTAGACTACACAAAATCTCAGACTAGCAACACAAACATTAGACCAAGAACTAGAAGCCTCGGATCAAGGAAAAAGAAACAAAATTACAACTACAAGACAACCCTAGACTCAATTCTAGAAACAAACAAAGGATATATGATGATACCTCAAACCTATACTCTGAATAACAACTAATGGGATTCTTACACCCAAGATGAATGCAAGAATGTCCACAAGCCCAAGAATTTGGGGATATCAACGTTGGATGGATTCGACATCGAAACTTGGACTACACAATACACAAATCGAGGTAGAAGACACCACAATCAAAGGGTTACTTGATTGATAAATCAAAGATCATCTAAGGCTCAACCTTAAGATGTTCAAGGGTGGTCTTTACAAGTTAGGAAGAACGCTTCTCACAAGAAACGAAATTCTAGAAATTTTCATAAAACTCTCTATAATGTGTAAATAACGAATGAGTTAACCTATTTGTAGCCTTAAATGAAACCTACTATAACTAGGAAATAATCAAAGATAAAATTCAGCCTTGACTAAGACAATTTGGCCTTAATAAAACCTAATCCAACTAGGAAACCCTAAATGACTAACTAATGAACCAAATAATCACTTATGCTATTCGGATCCAACCATCAACCAAGCTGGCCAAATTGCTTATTAGCCAAACATAACAAATGACTAAACAAACATCAAAGTCTTATCACCCGGCTCGACAAGAGCCTTATTCTTCACTTTGTTCATTGGTCCTTATCTAATTTTTGATGGAACTTGATAAACACTTAGACCTTGACAAGAGCTTTAAGCATAGACATATAAGGCTCGCATCAGAACTCCTTTTAATTTGTCATTGATTCTACTAATCAATCAACTCATACTTATAGATCAAGATTGGCATCTAGCAATGCATCATAACCACCCAAGTAATGAGAAAAGTGAAGTGGATGATTTCACCTTTCAATGAACATCTACCGTGTAACTAATATCCTTTTACCAGAATTATCTCATATTAATTTTGGAATAAATTATGCCTATTCCATTATGTGATTAATGCTCTTTCCTTATACCAAAATATAACTCCAATGAAAAAGTTCTTAGAAACACTTTCTAAGAGTCTCCCATTTAGCGCAAAGATTTAGGAGTTATACTCTTACAAGTGGCCAGATATGAGATAACTCCTCTTCCATAAGAGGTGGTAAATTCTTATAGGTTATTCACTATCTTTCCATACTTCAAGTGTATACCCATTTCCTAATGATGTGACCATTCCCTGTTACCGGAGCAATCATATAATAAAGAAATTATAACTATGCGTATTCAAGACACCATGATAATCTTAAGTTTACATATCACTTACACAAACGTGACTTAGAGATTAATCATTTGGCACTTAAAGGATATCTCTATGTGGATCAATTTAATGAACTTGATCATACTATCAAGCACCCATATACTTGTTTAGGTGTCTCACACACTATAATAGATAGGGTATACTACTTCTCTTATAGAAGAGGCATAGTATATACTAGTCTAACCGTATTAACAATACCATTTTTTGTTAATACTTTGACTAGAGATATTTAAGAATAAATCATACTTATAACTGAATGGACTTCACCATCGTAACTCTTATAATTTCATCAATTTGGTTTATTCTAAGAGCTTTATCATACTTATATAAATATAAACAATCAATATGATAAAGATGTCATTTATTATTACATAAATAGTTAAAGTATATATTAAATCCTAGAAGTTGATTGACTTTAGGGCATAGACACTAACATCTACATCCTGTGGCATAAAACATTTTACATTAGAAAATATTTTCCCAACATTTTTTGCTGCCAAACACAGAAAATCAAGAAATTAGTTTTTTGAAAAATATTTTCAGTACAACAAATAGACTCTTAATGTAATAATAATTCTCTGTAACTAATTCTTATTAGATGAGTTGGCTATTAGGCAAAATTTAAAATATAATCCTTAGTTGTAAGTTAGGGACTCAAATCCTTGCATATATATTTCAACCTTGTTGACCTCTTTTGGTTTAGAAGTAAGTTTCTCTATTTTTAACCCCTTATGACTCAGTTAGGCCTTCCTTAAATATAAGCTAGTCGGAGTTATCTATAGATATTGCCCATTGATTTAAAAAAAATAAAAGTAATAATAACTTCCCCTTATTTCCAATAAGTCAATGATATAAGAGAAAATAAAAGTAACAATAATTTCCCCTATTTCCAAAAAGTCAACAATATATGGGAGACTTATCTCTTGTAAAGAGAGAAGTATAGCTTGTAAAACTAAAATTAGAATTCCAACAATTATGAACAAAGATGATAACAAAAAGAATTCTTATATCACTTCTCTCTAGCACAAAAACAATCACAGGTTTTTAACAGTTATATTATGAGATTAAATTTCAACAAGTAGAACAGTAAAAAGAATTTGCATAAAAGAAATATGATTGTTGATAATATGGACGCATAACTTTTTCCATTTATCTAGTGACATAGAGGTCCTTAAAGATTAATTTAAAAAAATAAAAAGAAAAAAAAGAGGGAAAAAAGAAATCCTGAGAACGGGAAAGATGTCCATTTTATTGGGCTTAAAAGAAGAGTGTGTTTGGATAGTAGATTATTTGGAATAATTTTGTAAAAAAAAATATTGTAGCACCTTTTTTGATGTGATGTATGTGAGTAAAACGTTAGTTGAAAATTGTGTGGTGATGCAAGTAAAAAATTTTGGACAAATAATATCAATCTAATAGTTTCATAATAGTACAAGGGCATGTCTCAATTCCACCCCGGAATGTGATAGAATAAGAGATGCCTTTACAGTGGAACTATCTGGTGACTCGAGGTGCATGACAAGGCCTGAATTTATGACTGTTGAGGTGGATGGAATAGTAGCATCATGGACCGATGCAGTCAGGGTTGTCAAGTGGAACAGTGGAAGTTATCCGCAACAGTTTGGTAACTGAATTAATACTAACATGGGGTCGTGTCAGGTTCTAGAGGATTTATGGAAAACAAAGAAATGAAAGGAAAAGAATAGAGAGAGAAAAGAGGGAGAGAGAGAAATAAGCAATAGAATTAAGAGAGAACGAGTTCTGTTATTGAGTGAAAGAATATGCAACAGAATTTGGTTACAACTTCCATACCCTCCATCATCTACCTTAGTGGTATATAAAGCCTATAATAACTTCCACATAGCTTAGTAATGCTAGTCCAATACAACTATTTCCTTTAGTTACAACACGTCATTTGCCTTAAAACGACATCACTCAACCCTTGATTCATGACAATTTTTCCCCCCTTAAGATTGAAACTTGTCCTCAAGGTTTAAAGTCTGGAAATTGACTTCTGATAAAAGATAAGTCTTCCCAAGAAGCTTCCTCAAAAGTGGGTTGTTTCCATTTAATCAAAAGCTGGTTCACGGGCTGAGAATTGCGCAAAATGGCTCTTTTCTTAAGTACCAGTTCTGGTTCCAACACACAGTGGTCATCAATATCAAATTCTAGCATAGATGCCTGTACTGATGCTGTGCTCCCCAGATGCTTTTGGAGCAGTGAGACGTGGAACACAGGATGCAATTTAGCTCCTGGTGGCAGCTTCAATCTGTATGCTACTTTATCAACCCTTTCTAATATCTCAAAAGGACCATAAAATCTAGTCAGTTTCAAACATTTTCTAATGGCTACTGATTGTTGTTTATAGGGCTGAAGTTTCAAGTAAACTCTATCCCCAACCTGAAATTCCCTCTCAGTGCAATGACGATCAGCAAATAATTTCATTTGACCTTGAGCTTTTGATAAATTGTCTTTGAGAGTTTGTATGATTGCCAGTCTATCTTGCACCCAATGGTTTGTAGCTGGTATGATAGAGTCATGGAAAGGTCCCAAAGGTAAGTGTAGCGGTTCATATCCGTAAAGTGCTTTGAAAGAAGTCATTTGCAGACTGGTGTGGTAATTTGTATTGTACCACTATTAGGCTAGTGGGAGCCATTTGCTCTAGTTATGTGGTCTTTCGCCTGGCATGCATCGTAGGTACACCCAAGGCATTGGTTGAGTTTTTCGCTCTGGCCGTTGCTTTGAGGGTGGAATGAAGTGCTGTAATGCAACTGAGTACCCAATAAATTGAAAAGCTCCTTCCAAAATATGCTAGTGAAAATCTTATCGCTATTAGTGACTATTGATTTTGGTAACCCATGAAGCCTGTAGACTTGATCCAAAACAACTGCGCAACTGTCGCAGCAGTGAAAGGGTGCATTAATTGAATAAAATGACCAAACCTTGTGAGTTGATCAATCACTACCAGAATGGTGTCAAAGCCTTTAGACATAGGTAATTTCTCAATGAAGTCCATAGTAATATGTGACCATGCCTGTGTGGGAACCATGGTAGGGTATGTTTTCGCTCTTATTACACTGGCACACATCACATTGTCTTATATAAGCAATTATTTCCTGTTTTAAGCCCAACCAATAGAATAGAGATCTCACTTTCTGTAAACACCCTAGCTGACCAGAATGTCTCCCAATGATGCATGTAACTGCTCTATGATGTGACTTCTCAACCTGACAGAATTTCCAACGTACACTTACCATTGTATCTGAGTTTGCCATCCTTATATGCATAGTGAGGTATCGAGTCAGGACTAAGTACCAACTGAACTATTAATTCCTTAATTTGTTCATCCTCCATATAACTATCTATAATCTCTGGCATCCACTTGGGTTGCACAAAAGATATTGCCATAAACATACCACTTTGTCTATCATCTTCTGTTTGATCTATCATCCTTCTAGAGAGTGCATCTGCCACCCTATTTTCGACTCCCTTTTTATACTGGATGGTGTAGTCCAATCCAAGTAGTTTAGTGAGGCACTAGTGCTGCAGTGGTGAAGTTAATTTCTGCTCGAGGAGATACTTATGTGACTGGTGGTTTGTCTTGGTCACAAAATGATAGCCTGTCAAAAAATGTTTCCACTTGGTGACTGCTAGCAGTAAAGCTATTAATTTCTTTTCATAAATTGAGAGTCCCAAATTTTTTTCGCTTAATGCTTTGCATGGAAAGGCAATTGGTTGCCCTTATTGCATAAGAACTGCTCCTATCCCAACTCCTGAAGCATCTGTCTTGACAACAAACGGCTTAGAAAAATCAGGCAGCCTTAACACCGGTGCTTTAAGAGGTCTACAAATGAGTCCATAATATTGGATGAATCTTCAGTAGTACCTTGTAAGGCCCAAAAATCCTCTTAAAGCTTTTACATTAGTTGATCTTGGCCTGCTTAAAATGCTGTCAACCTTCTTGGCATCCATTTTAACCTCATACTCTGTGATTATGTGACCCAGATACTCCACCTCTCTTTGGGTGAATGAACATTTGGATCTCTTAGCAAATAGCTGGTTATCCACAACTAGATGCTGAACATGCATCTCTAGAGTAGGACTGTAGATAAGTCTATCGTCAAAGAATACGAGCACGAATTTCCTCAAGAAAGGCCTAAATATCTGATTCATTAATGACTGGACTGTCATTGGGGCGTTAATGAGTCTGAATGGCATCACTAGAAATTCATAGTGGCCTTCATGCATTTGAAAAGCAGTTTTCGGCACATCCTGTGGCTTCACTCTGATTTGGTGGTATATGGAAGTAAGGTCCAACTTGCTCTTCCACTCAACTCCATGTAGTTCATTTAGCAGCTCATCAATGTTAGGTATAGGGTAGTTGTCCTTGATGGTTATTTTGTTTAGGAATCTATAGTCTACACAGAATCTCCAGGTGTAATTTTTTTTCTTGACTAATAAAATAGGTGAAGCATAAGGACTGTTGTTGTGGGTGATGATCTTGTTCTACAACATCTTAGTGACTTGGGATTCAATTTCAGATTTCTGGGAATGAGGATATCTATATAGTTTAAATTTGAAGGGTTCTGCTTCTGACTTGAGATTTATCTAATGATCCATAGTCTTTTTTGGTGGTAGTCCTTTAGGTTCATCAAACACAAATTTGTATTGCTTTAGAACCTCC
This sequence comes from Gardenia jasminoides, assembly GCA_013103745.1. Classification (NCBI taxonomy): domain Eukaryota; kingdom Viridiplantae; phylum Streptophyta; class Magnoliopsida; order Gentianales; family Rubiaceae; genus Gardenia; species Gardenia jasminoides. Next base: position 18,907,166 of record CM023099.1, read on the forward strand.
TCAATAACCAAAGGAATAACCTATTCAACCAATTTCTTCTCCTTGTCCTCGCCATAGCATAACACCCTCTCCTGTATCTAATATACTCTCTCAAGTCTTTCCCCCTTATCAGATGAATAGAGGAATTGTCAGCACATCCATTTAAGGTGATCAATTGTCCATCTTGCAGCATGTGAATTTTCAAGTGGTGAAAGTCAAATGTGATGGGACTATGCAGGAACTTCCAATCAACTCCCAGAATCATGTCCCACCCCCCCACCAATTCCATTATCTTCAAGTCATGACAGAATTTATAATCTTGAATCTTCCAACAAACTCTAAGACATACAGCACTCCTCGTTATACTACTACCATCAACCACAGTCACTGTGAAACGGTCAGTGAAAATATGGTCTAATTGCAGTGCCTATGCTTCCTTACAATTCACATAACTGTCTATACTTCCAGAATCTATCACGATGTGCACCCTGGTTTCTCTAAGCATGCCCTCAATGGTGATTTTTTTTCTTTTCAGTGAATTGGACAGAGCATTCAGAGAAAAATCGATTACCTTTCCTGGGTTGCCAGTCTTTTCATCTTGTTTGCCAATAGCATCCAAGAACTTAGTTTCTTCATCTTCCTCTGTCACCATGAAAAGCATGTGTTTCATTCCACATTGGTGGCCAAAGCCATACTTCTCCCCACATTTGAAGCATCATCCGTTATTTCTTCTACGCTATATTTCTTGCTTGACAATTTCTGTACTTCTGTAGCATGATGAATAGTCTTGTTAACAGCAGGAATTTTGTATTGATTTGATGAGCCAACATTAGTTCCATTCCTCACTAAACCAAACTGCACATCCCCTTGACTCTTGACTAGAATTTTGGACTTCTTTTGCCCATTTTCTAGCAGTTGTTCTAGCAAAATGCCACCTCAAAAGTTTCCCATAACATTTCCTTTTTCATCATCTTGACCACAGGTCTAATCTCTTCCTTCAACCCGCTTGTGAAACTAGAAATGAAATAATGCTCAGACAATCTAGGATCTCTTACCAACATTAATGCCTTTAGTTCTTCAGATTTTTCCTGGTACTCTTCAACTGACCGGATTGTTGTAACTTGTTAAATTCTTCTACCTCATCCCGTAACCCCTTATCGCCACACCTTCTTGTCAACAGCTCACAGAATTCTTGCCAAGTTACTCCGCCCTTAGAGAATTTAGCCTCTTGATACCATACCTCCGCTTTCCCTTCCAAAAACACTTCTATTGCATCCATTTTTCCCAATTTTGGAATTTGATAAACTGAAAAATATTTATTGCACTTCCTCAGCCATTCCCTCGGGTTATCCCCAAAAAAGTAGCTCAACTCTACTTTGGGTTGATACAGAACACTAATTCTTCCCATCCTTTCCTTGCTGTTAACCCCTATCACCATCTCCTCCTCAACAATTGGCTGGAATTGCAGATTTGGGTTGGGTAACATGGGTGTCTTGTTGACCACCAATTGGTCTTCTGGAGCTTTGTTCAACATCTTCATTATAGTGCTCATGCCTATCATCAAGGAGTCCACTTTTCAATCGAACTTATGCTCCTGTTCCTCCAATTTTCCCATGACAGAGTCAATCCTGGAATCAATCTTCTTGTTCTGCTCAAGCAATTTGGTTTCCATTTGGAGTAGGAACGTTCCATTGCTGTTGCAAATTCTCCATTAGTTCCTGGATCTTCCCTTCTTGTTTCTTAACCCGTTCTTCTAGTTGTCTGAATCGTGCTCCTTCCGCCATTATCAATTAATCAAGAACTGTAATTTCCAAGAATCTCCAGTCTCTGATTACCAAATTGCTAGGTTCTAGAGGATTTACGGAAAACAAAGAAATGAAAGAAAAGAACAGAGAGAGAAAAGGAGGAGAGAGAGAGAAATAAGCAATAGAATTGAGAGAGAACGGGTTCTATTATTGAGTAAAAGAATATGCAATAGAATTTGGTTACAAATTCCATACCCTCCTGTTGGAATGTATGTCCTAAAACAATTATATTGTTTAAATACATTCCTAATTAAAGTTTTGTATTTTATGAACTTCCAATTTTATCTGTTTAATATATGATATAACTGGTAAAAGTCCTTAGAATATTTATTATTGTGATGATAGTCACAAGAGTTGCTAACTATGAGATATCAATCACATTTATAATAAATATTCTTAAATGTCCCTAGTCATAGTATTAATGAGACAGGACATCATTTATACGGACAGATTAGTACACAGTTAGCCCCTACTTAATGTAAATAATGGTTGTTCTCATCAACCATGGTATAGGGATACTTAGGCTAATGTGTAGATGAATTGTAGAGTACTAATTCATTGAAGTGATCCACACAGAGATCCCATTAGGATATCTAGTGCCAATGGTTGAATCTCTTATGGAAAATTGTATAAGTGATCCTAGATTTGAGATCACCATAGTATCTTGAGTGTGAATCACTACCTTTTGATTCTGTTTCTTGTTACTCACCAGGAGTGACTTAAAGAATAGAAATTGGGGGTAGTGTGAAGCATGGAAAGATAGTGAGTGATCAAGAGAGGATTCACCACTCCGATAGTGGGAGCTGATATCCAGTAAGGCCACTAGTTGGAATGTAACCTTAGTAGTCGACTACATTAGGTTAATTGAAGAGTGTCTTCAAGTTAACCTAATCTAAGGTTAATTCCGGAAACTAGAAAATTAATTAGTCATTAGGGAATTGGCACTTGTTCCTTATTCCCTGACTAATTGGATATCGATGGTGAAAGGATAATAATTACACGGTAATTTTAAATGGAAAGGTTAGGTCGGAATTCCCCTCGACCAATTCTGAATACCTGGGTAGTTGTGATGTGTTGCTAGACACCGCTCACAATTTATAATTATGAATAATTAATTATTGTAATTAATGATAAAATAAAAGTGTTTATTTTATCTAATTCTTTTAAGAATTATAATTCATAATTATTACCAGTGTATTTGGGACCTATTGGATCACAAGCATAGAGATTGGGTTCTGGATTAAATTGTGTGTCCAAGTAGGGACTTGGAAATAAATACTTCTGGGGTTTAATTATAAAGACAAATAAATCTTGGGGTCATTTGACAGATAAGATAAAATGGTTATCTCTATTTATCAGATAACAGAAAGGGATAAGGGATGATCAGATGTTACGGTGGTTTGATTTTGAATCAAACCACCTGACTCTATCCTTCTCCCTTCTCTCTTATCTCTCTCTCTCTCTCCTATTAATATCATCAGATGTTACGATAGGTGGTGGGGAGTTGAACTTCTGATAGTCAGAAAAGAGAGAGAAAAATTTCTCCAGAGAGAAAACTTACGTAGAGAGAGTTTCAGATAGTCTGAGAGCTTGAGTGAGAAAGAAAAGGCTAGCACTTGTTCTTGACTCACACACACACACACACAAAGATCGTTGAGATGATTAGGAGTAATCCAGAAGCACTTTCGCGTGGATTGCAGTAGAGGCAGAACATTTGGGTTGTTCCGGGGAACCTCTGCCTACTCCTACGTATCAGAAGCACCTTCTGCAGGATTAAGGTAATCCTTTTGACCCCCCTCTGTAAGTCTTACGTAGAATTAGAGTGATTCCTGGTGGGAATTGGGGTCTAAATTTTTAATTTTTCGCTGTGCCTGATACCTCAATTCCTAACACCTCCATCATCTACCTTATTGGTAAATAAAGCCTATAGTAATTTCCATATGGCTTAGTAATGCTAGTCCAGTACAACTGGCTTCCTTTAGTTACAACACGTCATTTGCCTTAAAATGACATCACTCAACCATTGATTCATGACAGGTTGATTGAGAGCCGGATGCGTCATCGTAAGTTGTAACTACATATTGAATATTGTGAATTTTTCAAAGGTATGAATATTGTGAATACACTAATAGCTCCGTCCCATAATGTCTAAAAATATAAGGGTTATTAAAACGTAATTAGGGAATAATAACTTTATGTTCAATGCTATGCACGGAAATTGTAAATGATAAAAACAATGTAAATTTAGAAATAAAATGGGGTTATAGACATTTGAATTTATGTCCCTTGCCATGCAAGGATTTAGATATTTAAATTTAATTAACCACTCTTTTTTTAGATGTACACTTTTTTTAGAAAATTTTCTAACGTGCACCCGATGAACAATTGTTAAAACACTTAAATTACCATATAAATACACATATTCACATTCATTACACCCCTTGAATTGTAACACTTTTCCGAATTAACTACACTTTTTCAAAATAATAACATCTGAAACTACTATTAAAAAGTGTCAATGAGCACTTATTAGCCAAATCATTTTTTCTTCATTCCTTAAAACTTTTTATACCTTTTGATTGATTGATTTAAGGGTAAAATATAGAAAATCTCCCTTTAGTTTGCGTTCGGGCACGATACTTTATTATTGTTTAAAAACCTCCACATATCCCCTAGGTTTTGGACTTATTTAGAACTTGGATAGAACTTTCTCTTCAAATGAAGATGCATGAACTTCCAACATTATCCTCCTTTAAACGTCTCTTTTGACCAATTTTTATTTTTCCTTTTTTTCCCTTCTTTTTCCCTCCCTTTTTTTACCGCTAAACTCTCCCATCTTCCTACAGACCCACCAAGCTTGACCACCATTCTCCGTTGGCCCTCACCACCCCCACTCCTTCTCTAACTCTTCAAAAAGCTTCCTCAGCACTTCACCCTTTGCCTCCCCGTCTCCTATTTCTTTGGCTCTAGGTTTTTTGCGTACATTTGACGGAGTTTATTATTCCCATGCCTTTGCTGAAAATTGACTAAAGATTTCCTTACTGGTTATTGCAACTCCGCGTCCTTGAATAGCTTTTTCTAACCTTTGGCTTATTCCTTGTGGGAGGTTGCTCAACAGCGTGACTCTTCTCTAGCCAAATAGCCCTAAGGGTTTTTAAGTAATCAAAGGTGCAGCTATGAGCATCACTGTCATTGAATTTGGATGATTACAGCACCACAAATATATGCATATACGATATTAGGAGTGGATATGAGTAATTATGTTGGACGATTACAACATATGTATATATATGCCTATATATAACGTACATATATACATATATAGGTGCCAACAGGAGTTGGCTTAATTGGCAAAAGCGAACCACCTTTTTATAAAAAGTCGTATGTTTGAATCCCACTACTGATGTGAGAGTTGTGTTGTTGCATGATCTGTAAGTACCTCTACAAGCAACTTATGGTATCTGAGACCTGCCTTGACATGTGGTGGTGATCAGAGGCAAACCCACCCAAATTTTTTTCTATAAAAATAAAATAAAATACATATATAGTTATAATTACTCATATCAACCCCTAAATATTTTAACTACTAAATTGACTATAATCATATTGAAGAAAATATTACCAATATATCAAAGTTTTGTCATGGAAAATTTACATACAATTTGTCTAAAAACAAGATTGTATATTCATAAAAAATAATAATTAGTTTAAAATTGCACACACATTGATATGCCGTTATCACTAGTTTGTGTAAGAGAGCTATTAATGCCATAGCTCAGATTTTAATTCCACAGTTATTTTTACACAAAATGTCAAAATTGCCCTTTCCAAGTTGAAATATAATTTGAAATTAGGAGGGACATTTTTTGACATTTTAACATAAAATTGCTATGAAAGTAAAATTTGTACTTATTTGTACTGTGGCATTATCATTTGCATTTGTGTAATGTGCGTGGATGCACTACTTGATTATTTTGCCGAAAAAGGGAATGAAACATTGGCGGCTCCTTGTTCCTGGCCTTCTTCGATGTGCTCAACGCTAAAAGGCAAAGAAACTAAAGGCGGAATATTTTTATCCACTGTGCTTGCTTTTACAGTCTTAGTTGGGACTGTCTGGTTGATTAGTAGTTCGAGGCCTTTGGTCCATGTTGGTAGGGGCTGGTGATAACTGATGAGAATAAGAGTCGCCTGAATTGTTGAAGTCACTTCTCATCAATATTTTAGCATAAGCGAATAAATAATTAATGAAATGGGATCTCAACCAGCGTGAATTAGTTATCCGTGGAGAATAGAGTTTTAGTTAGATGTAGTGAATGTATATTATATTAAATGATAAGTGAATAACTTATTACTTATTTTGAATTTATATTATATTAAGTGATAAGTGAATAGTTTATTACTTATTTTTTAAAACAATCTAATAAATGATTAAATTATTAAGTACTAAATTTGACATCTGTATGTATATTAGATTAAGTGATAAGTGAACAGTTTATTGCTTATATTTAGAAACAAGTTTGGCATGTAAAATTCAATACTATTTAATTAATTTAGATGCTCTATTTTTTGTTATCAAACGTGTCTGAATGTGTTAAAATTTAAATTTATTAAGTTTAAGTGTTAAATTACGGGGCCTAAGAGTCATGCTAAACTCTTCCATTATTGACAAAGGAAACAAACCAAAATTAAAGTTTGGCTATTATTTTGTAAGTAGTTGACCTCTTTTCATTTTTCTTTGGAAACATTTAGGAAATTAAACATCAAGAACATGTCATATAAATAGAATTATACAAATGAGAATTTTTCAGTCAACGATTTTGATACTCCTAAATTACTTTCTAAAATTCCACTTGCACTTTTCTTTAATTAAAATGACCTATATACCCATGGTGAAAAATTTTAAACATCAAAAACCCCAAGCACATTGCTATTTTTTAATATACATCAAGATAAGCATATATAATCTCGAATAATAAGTTCTATAAGATATATAACATACAGAAAATGATGCAAAGCTGAAAGTGATTGGTCGTATGCCAAATCGATAATATGGAAAAATATTGCACGAAATAAGGTATTATGATTTTGGATTATATATAACAACTCAGTATCTTGATAAAAAGTGAGATTTAATTAAATTGTAGGCATTCAGATAATTCTAGAGCATTTACCTTATAAGAAGTCAAACTTATTTTTATTGCTAGCACTACATATATAAGGGAAAATTTTTGCTCAAAACGCTAGTTGGGTGCCTAATTCTTTGTTTTGTTTGGTGAAAAAAATTAGATCTGAAGTACCTAAAACTTGATGTAGAATGCCAAAATAGTTTCCCACTTGCATTCTTAATCCTATTATCTCGTCTCATTTATTCGATAATTATTCAGCAGTTAATAAATTGCAGCAAGCACCCACAGCCAAGCAGGAGATCACATGGTTTCTATAGTTGGACCTACAAAGCAGACCAAATCCTAGGTTTGGAATGAGTAGTTGGCTATGGATTGGCATTCATTGAATTGCTGGACAAAAGTAGATCAACCAACCAAACCATTTGGGTTAACTAAAGTTGGCACCTGTTGGGAATTGTTACGAACTGGTCCCACCTAGCCCACTTTTTTTTTTTTTTTTTGAAGTGAAGGTTTTGAATTCAACATCTACTATTTATAATTGCTTTCAATTTACCATCTAATGCAACCCTTTCCTAGTGCTTGACCAACCTGATTCTCTTTATTCTTCATGCCGATTTAGACTTATTTATTGTTCCTTTGTCAGTTTAAGTATTAGAGAATAATTAGTCTATGTTGGTCGAGTTTGTGGTCTTAGTACTTGTTAGTTGTTCATTTGCTTCGTTTTGGAGCGACCAGTTTTGTGTCGCGTTAGTTAAGTATTTTAGTTATTTTATTTCGTAATCCTAGTTATGGCAGGAGTACAAAATTTGGCCAGTTTGATCCTTTATTAAGGCCGAATTCTTTAGTCGTAGTTTTCTTAGATTTTGTGTTTTGTAAAGCTTATAAAAAGGGCTAACTTAGTTCAATGAAAGGCGGTAGACGTTTATTCCTGAATTTGAAAGTTGATTCTCACGCTTCTTGCAAGCAATCTTGAGCATGTTAGAAGATTCTAGTATTCACATGACTTTATCAATCAAATAATCACCTTGATTGTGGTATCGATCCATCCATCTTTCTTGTTCTTGTGTGGTCCAAGTACGATTAAGAATTTCGTTGCCAAACTAGATATCATATTCTAGATCTATGGGTTTGTCGCGATCCAGGTTTTGCTTGAGATAGGGTGAGGTTCGTATCATTTCCCTTGCCTACTGCACAACTATTTTCTTTTTTAATGTAAATGGGAGAGGTTGAGCCTGAGACCTTTTATTTACACTCCTTTTCCCCCTATGACCCAACCCGTCCCTTCCTTCTAATCCACAACTTGAGAAGTATGATTAGTGAAACCTAAAACAGTGACTTTTTTTTTCCTTAAAAATTTTTTCCATATCAGGGAAGAAATGGTATTTGAAAATTGAAAAAGGAAAAAAGAGATTTGAATCCAAGACCTCCAATACTTTGGAACATCAACCTTTGCCAATAAATCAAGTCCTCGTCAGAGAGGTACGCTTTTCTTCAAAGTTGTGGGTATGCCTGGTACTCTTTATGTGTTGAAGCACGTGTAGGTGCTAGTAAATAAGTTGGTGTTTAGATTTTGCCAAAGATTGCCAAATTTTGAAAAAGTTACCTTTGAATAAAATTCAAATTCATAGCTTTGTTTTAATTTATTAAAAAAATTCAAAATAGATACGAAAGTAAGTGAGAATATATCAAAAAAATTTAAATTTTAAAATTTCTTTAAAATTAGAACCTAAAACCAATTAAAATAATTAAATGAGAAAATCCCTGGTTAAGAAACATTATGCAATTCAATTATTAATTTTTATTTTGTTGCAATAAAAATGTAATACCACTAGCAGTAGATCCACCTTATGCTGAGAGTGTGCAACTTTGAAAAATTCCGAATGTTACTGGTAAAATTTTTTAATTTTATAGATATGTCTCACAGTTATACTTCCTGAAAATTTCTCCAATTACCTTTAAATTAGCCCCCTAATTCTTTCAAATTTCTTCATTCTTTACATTGCCCCTACAAAAATAAAACTATTACTTCTATCCTATTGAATACTTAAAAAAGAGAATTCGCAAAATTGTTAACATCAACGACGATTAGAATTTATATTTTTTGGCATTCTATTTTTCAACCACTAAAGTATAGGCTAGCGGCCAAGAAAAAAACCTAAAACCTTCTTGACTAGAACTCTAGAAGTAACAAATTGATCCCCCTTTAATTTCCACTCAAACTGTTTGTAGTGTTCATCCCCGGAAGATAGGGAGGGGCTCCTGTTTCCCCACCAGTTACCTTTTCCCCGCAATTCCATTTAATTCCTGTAGCCGAATGTGTTCACTTCAAATCTTCTGTCCCTGTATCCCCCTCTGTCCCTCTTCCCTTGAAGAATGCGCCTCGCTGCTTTGTGTCAATTACTTACATGACTCCTTTTAATGGTCATCATATCCTGTTGTAATTCCAATTGAACTCTGAATAGTATATGAGTCGTATAATAACATTCAGGTATTCATCGTACATACAAATTACGAAACAAAATCCATATAAAACTTCTACTAGGCCATCAAAACACTCTAAACACCTCCATAGTCCATACTGTATCATATATTTAGCTAAGCTTTTTTTCCCCTGTTATCCATAATTCTTTTGGCTTTTGATTTCAAGAGATACCAGGTTAATAAAGCCAACTTTTTCAACAAAATATTATGTTGAATGTGAGAACCCTAGAAAAAAATTTTTTTTAATTGATTGCACCATTTAATCAATTAGTGCATTACTTTCCTTCAAGTACTCTATTTCGTGTGTATTGCATGACCTAAGTTAGGATTTCATCTTCCATGTTTTATATAGCCAAATGCATAAAACTTATGTGGTATTAAGTGGGTCACATTTTACATTAAGGGATTAGAAGGCAAATTGCAAAAATATTATCCAATTCTTAGCCAAGACTTGGCCATTTGTCAACCATCCCTTAGCCTCTTGACTTAAGCCTTTCTATTTAATCTTTCATTTTCAAAAAATTTGAACTAAATTTCCCTCTCTTCTCTCTCCTCTTGGCCGGCCACTCTAGCATGAAGAACATCAAAACCCTAAGCTAGAATTTAGCCATTTTAAGTGAGGAAAACTACTTCAAGTGGAACTCTAGGTTAGACTACTACATAAACATCAAGCTTGGGTGCAAGGAGTGAAGCTCTTGGGTGGAATATCTCACTTTACTTGCAAGGTAACACCTCCCTTATCCATGCCTTATTGAACTACAAATGCAAAGAGGATGTTAGTTAGATGAGATTAAAGTGTTTGTGATTGCTTGGAAGGAAAAGTTATGGAAGGAAATTTTGTGTTTAAGAACTAGAGCTTAGGTTTTTATCTTAGGCTTCCATGTGTTTGATGAATTGTTTGATGAATTGTGATGTTTTTTTGATGGAATTAATTGATGTTTTAGCATGTTAAACACCTTATTAAGTGATGGAAATAACCTTAAGGGGGTTAATTGAAAAGTTTGCACCAAGGCTGGAAATTTAACAGAAAATCAGAAACGAAAATCAGTGAACTTTCCAAGCTTTCTGGTGATTGTAGTAAATGAACTAGAGCCTGAGCCTTATACCGTTAGAAAGGTCTATGAACCTAGTTTTAAATGCCGCTGACGGAGCTTGATTTCAATTTTTCTACAAGGAGTTATGGCCGTTCTCCCAAGACTGCCCCACCAGCCTGCACCTAGTCTGTCCGTTTTTGTTGTGCCTCTGAATTAGTCATTTTGACCATGTTTAAGCACGACTTAAGGTTTGACCTCTTCATGAAAGTTGTAGGGCTATGTCTTAGCTTCGAAACTCCATAAAATACGCTCCAATCCGATAAGTTTGACCATAGTTATGATTAAATTACTGAGGCACGGCAAACCTGTCAATTGTTAGTTTCACTTCCACAAATGCTATTCTCATTCCTTTTGATTCTTGTGCATTCTTGCCGTGTCCCGACCCACTCATTCATGATAATAATATGTTGATAAGACTTTCATTTGGTCACTCTTATAAATTGGATTGGTCATTTTGTGGTTTGTGCATCCAAGTGTGAGTTTATCAAGTAAAAAGAATAACGAGCACATGCATTAGGTCTTTCTTGTTTGGGGAGCCGAACTTAAATATTTTCGTTTCATTTGTTGTTAGACTTGGAAGGAGGAAATAGAAAAGATTTGGGTGCGAGCAGTTGAAGATACTTGACTCGGTGAGTGTTCCATACTTGTTACTTGACCAACTTGATAGCTGAATATTGAAATACTTGAACTATGTGATGATTTGTGCTCTTGTGGCTTGTGAGCCAATTAATGTGATCGGGACGAGTGCGTACTTTATCACACTCGATCTCTTGTGCTTGGAATTTTGTACGTTGATACTTGAATTCATGTGAATTGGCCTTTGGCCATATTTGATTTGTGAGTCACTTGGGTGTTATCCCATCGACATATCTGATTTGTTTGGAGCTCAAAACCTAGTTGGTGAGTCAATCCACTCGAGCTGGCACGGGCTTGGTCGAGAAAGTTGACGAGCCATTGGGTATGATATGTGAATCCGGAAAACGGTATACTCGAGTATTACCTAAAATTTGATTTATTGGGATGTTCGGGCTTGGTAAGGGGGTGAAACGGTGGACGGTACTTGGTGTTAAGTGGGGATCTACTGTTGTGGTTCTGAATTTCAAATGTTGATGGAGAGTCAACGGGATGTAATATGATCAAACTACGGGGAAATTGGCTTTTGAAAGCCATATGTATCCTTTAATTGAGTATATTCAATTTATTTGGTTATTTTACTTGTGATACTTGTTTATTAAGTGAATTCTTAATGTATACTTGGCTGCATGTTTTTGGAACCTCATTGAGCTCTTAGCTCACCCTTTTCCCATTTGTTTTCCTTAACAGGGAATTTGCTTGAGCTCGGGGTTGGAAGTGCGTGCGATTAGTATAAGTTTTTGTGTTACTTTTGTTTAAGGGATGATGTACTGGAAAACCCTATCATGGATAAGTTTAGTTTTTTGGTTTTGTAACCTAAATACCCTGTTGAATTTTAAGTTGAATTGTGGTGTGAAATTTATGTAACTATGTTGGTTTGTCATTTGAACTTGGAGAATTTAGTTCGGTAAGTTTGGTTGTGGTTTCTTTTATTGATTATCGAGTCCTAGCGAGAGCTGGGCAGGCAGTCTGCTAATCCCTTTGGTTCGCCTTAGGGGAAGGTGGGGCTGTCACAGTTGGTATCAGAGCCTAGGTTTAGAAATAGCCTGGGTAGAATAGAAGTTTTGATCTAAGTTTATATAAGTTTGATCTTAAGACAACTAAGTTGAAATTTGTGTTTGTTCTTGTAGGTCATGGAAGGACACAATGGAGAAGGTGGAAGTGAGCAGCCCCGGAAATGCCTTCCGATGGTTGACTATGAGATGAAGTTAGGAGGACCTGTTCGGTTTTAGAGCCCCTCTAGCCGAGCCAAGCAATGTGAACGTTGCCAGAACTACTCCTACCCTGATCATGTGGTTCTAGCAGTGTTAGATGAGAGGCGGAGGTTGACTAATGCGAGTTTTCGGAATCAAGATGAAATGGAGAGGATGAGGGGAATCATGATTATGCAAAGAAATAGGATCCAGGAACTACAGGAGGCTGTCATAGAGGAGCAGGAACGTATTGATGCTATGCGCCAACAGGTGCAAACTGTGACCGAGTGCCTTACTAGGATCCTAAGGGAAGTAGGTGATCGAACCGAGGGCATTTTACTTGAGTGTCAATCTCTACTTGGTGAGGTTGTGGACGTCAATTTGGAGGACATGTATCGTCGTGATAACATCCCTAGGAACGCGACGTCTGCTGGCTCTGTTAGAAACTAGGATAGGAAGCCGTGAACGGCCAGCTATATTTTGACCCGTGAGAAGGGTAGTTAGGAAAAACCTTAGTAACTTTTGTATGTTTTGGTGTGGTTTTCCTAATGTACTTTTGTTATAATCCTGCTACTTTCCTTATGGGATTTCTTTTGTTTGTAATCTATCTGGGTATGTAAAGTAATCTTGCTATGTGATATATATGAGTGGATTGTGTGTGAATATATGTAACATTTCTGTGTGTTCTAATTTTGTGTTTACTTACCTGTAGTTACAATTCTCTTTTGAACGTGCATTTTAATTTTTCATGTGCATTGTGGCGGCCCCACCTCTCCCTAGGGCGTACCCTAGGGTATCAGCGGAACGCCTGCCCAGCTCTCGCCAGGACTCGGTCAGTCAAATTCATTCTAACCATGGTTTACGTTAAAAGATACAACCATCGAGATTGGTTCAACTTAATACATCAAATCAACCACCGGAGTTCATACTACAAACCCTTAACATAACAATCCATAAGGTAATTCACAGGAATTGTTTCCCAAAAGTCATCAACTGGAAAGATTTTTACACCAAACAACTTCAAAAGACTAGATCTGGTCTCGGTCTGGCCTCCGCACCCGATCTAAAACCCTGAAAAGTCTGGGAAGGGAAAATATATGGGGTGAGCTTTTAAAGCCCAGTGAGAGTCCAAAACACATAGCAATTAAGCACATAGACATAACAAGCTTTAGTAAAACATTAATGTTCATATAGGACCCGTTTTCAAGTACGGTAAAGTTTCCAATTAAAGAAAGTCGTATACAGTAGTTTCTTTTCCAAATATCAGGTTTCAAAACAGTAACAATCATGGTGCTCATTGAGCCAATCAATCAAGAACAGTCACAGTAACAATGGATTGGTGCGGCTCTAGAGGTGGCCCCCGTTGAACGTGGCACTTAGCCCGCCCAATCAAACAATCAACAGCAACAGTATCAGTCTCAGGAGGAGAAAACAGAGTCTGCAGTACTCTGGTCATTTTATTTCATTCTCCAACCCCTTTCACCCAACTTCGGATCCGAACTAAACAAGCAGGAGGCGGTGTACACTCGAGGTAACCTTTGAACAGGACCCAGGGTCCGTCGACGTACCCGACCAAGCCCTACTGCCGGCTCGGAATAGGCCGACTCGCCTCTGGGGTTTGGGATCCCTACGGCCAACAGGTCATGCACAGTTGTCATGCACAAGCACAGGTACAGTGGTTTAGTTCATTATTTTAGAGGCGAGGGACAACTGACAATCAATTTCAACCTCGAGCCCCTTTAGGAGAGTGCACCAGCCTTTAGGGGCGAGGGGGCCTTGAAGGCCAGCCTCTTCACCTCAAGCCTCGACAGAAACAAGTTTTATTGTTTTAAAACAAAACATACTAAACCACCTAAGCACGTTGAGTCAAATCAAGAAATAAACTCATTTTACATAAAACCCTAGTTTCAATCATTCAACGATAATCACATTTAGAAACCAGTCATACAATAACAAGTAATATCTAGCAACAAGGATCAAGTAGCAACAAATAGGAACCCTCACCTTAGTTTGGTCAAGGTTGAGTAGGTGAATCAAAATCCTTGGTCTCAAAGCTCGCTTGTATCACCGGACGGGTCCCGAGGTACATAATTACTATATCAATTTCTAATTATAAAATCAATTTTGACCAACTTCACTTCTTTTATGAAAAGCAAGGATGTATTTAGGTTTAACCAAATATGAGTAAGTTTCAGAGTTTGGGGAAATTGGTTTAACAAATTTAGTAATTGATACACTAAAAGAGTTTTGATAACGTAATGTATCACCTTTGAATAATTTAGAAATAGTTTGCGTTAGTTAGAAAATTGACTAACGGAGGTTTAGTTCTTTTGTCATAGTACAAAACGAGTTTTCATAATTTTAATTGGTTTGAGAGACAATTTGATTCCGCTTTTACCCGTTTTGGTCTTGCTAATGAACAATACCCTACGGATTAAAACAAGTTTTATATGTCTGAATTTGAGTTTGTAAAAGTTAAGGTTTTAATCAAATGACCAAATGTTGTAAACGAAAGTTTCATAAGGTGCATCGCGTAAAACCAGTTTTGCCACAGTTTCTTTCAAAAAATCAATCGGAGTTTTACTGTATGAATTGCATGATTTTGGAACCGTCAAAACTAGATTCATAGTTCTTTATTTTCTCAGAGAACATCGAAAACAATTCAGACCAGAAATCATTCAAATTTGGCCATTAAGTTTCGAAACCATCATTTCCAGAAAATTCGCAGGTTTGATTTTCAGCAATATTCATCAGTTTGCCAGTGTAGAAAATGAGTTATGGCGTGTGAGGTACCAATCAAGCTCTTTGGGTCTAGTTTCAAATGCCACTAATAGTACCTGATTTGGACTTATAAATTGTGAGATACAAGCATTCTGTTTTGGTCCAATTTGCTCACTGATTTCTGGAAAAATGCAAGTTTTGAGCAAACTTTGTGAAATTCTAAATACTTAGCCAATGGTTAAAGGTCTGGTTTGGTTCCCAGCAAATCAAACCTTAGGTCATCATCATCAACTATCAGTTAAACATCAAGGCATGCACGAATAGCAATAGACAGTCAAGTATTAACCAAAGCAGTGAATATCAAGCTCAAGCTCATCAATTCAAGATTCCAACTTTTGGTCCGAGTGATTCAAGTTCATCAAGCATTCATGAAAAGCTGGAGATATGCAAGATCAAGTCAAAATAGGCTGCCAAGCAGCATTTTAATACAATGCTCGAGTGAAATAGGTTCAAAGTTTTGTTTTAAAACCTGAGAATGAAAACAGTTTTGAATTTCAGCCAACTTTGAAGATTTACTGGGATTTAAAAAAAACGAATTAGACTCTGAAATTTATAGGGTTTAAACTTCTCTGAATGTAGTTTCCAACGCAACAAACAGAGCTCAAATCGGATTTTTCTACATCAAATTGTGCTTGTTTTTCCAAGACTGCTCAAGCAGTCCTGCGAAAATTCCAGAACGTAGATAGTTGGAGGAAATCAGTCTTTCTTCCCTTAAAACATTATATTTTCAACCCAAAACTGACAGGCATACATATATATATAAGATACAAGTCATAACAGCAGCACAAAGCAGTAAATAAGTCTCAACAGCTTTGGGGTTCTTCATCAAATTTTCAGCAGTAATCTGCTAGCTGCAAAACAGCCTTGTGCATGTCATTTCCTTAGCTAAAATTGCAAGTTTTAAATGCTTAGACTCTTCATGCAGTAGGTTAGGGTCTTAGCAACAAGATTCCAGTTCATTTTCAAACATTTAACCAACTCAAACAACACACTCAAGCCATGGATCAAGGCTGAAAAACTCAAAACAGTTTCAAGAGTGCAGGAACTAGATTCCAGCCATGGAACTTGATTCCTTTTTAGCAATATTCAACATGCAAGCTCAGATTTCTAACATACTTTGAGTACACAAGATGTCATTGAGATTTTAGCTTCAAAACATAGATAAAATGAGAGGTTTTTAAACTTTAGCTTTGCTGGAATTTTGTTCCAGCAGCTATGGAACCCAAGCAGAAGTTTTTCAAGGCTTAACCATCATCATCAACCATCTACTATCCATAAACAAGCCTCCATACTCAATATATATCAAATATACATGATTCTCAACACTAAATAGCCATAACTCCAGCTTATTTTTGTAAGAAAAGTAAAGGTTTAACACATAAGAAAGCTGGAAGTTTTCTAGAATGAAATTTCAGCAACATGCATGGTCATTTCTAGGCTAGATCATAACTCAAAATCAACATGCATCTACTATATAATCAAGAAGAGAGTAAGGAGCATCTTATACCTTCTAATGAACAAGAAACTTTGAAGAAAAACAGCCCCAACTCAGCCCACAATCCGCCACACCAAACACCAAGTTCTCAACCAAGAGTAGAAGCAAAGACTAGTGAAGTTTGTTGGTGATTTTTGCTAGCTACTTGGAGGTTTTTGGAAGAAGAAAATGGAGAGATTTTTCTGGTTTCTTGCTCTCTTCCTCTCGGCCTCCTCTCTCTCTCTCTATGGCAAGACAACAACTAACAAATGAATGGTTTTGTCTTGATGTTGGGTGGTTTTATTGAAAGTGGCATTGGTTGCATGGTAATTTGTTTGAAGTTGAGGGGAAAAATGGTCTTTTTACAAGATTTTTGACAAATGGCACAAGGAAGTTGCCACTTGTTGTTTCATTGCATGAAGTTAAAATGCTTCCAATTTGACCCCAATTCTTAGGTACTTGTTTTATCTAGAACCCCGAATAATTTCTACGCTTATTCGATTAAATCTCCGGGATAAATTTAGGGTGAAATAATTTATATACAAGCTAAAAGAAATAAAATTCTACTTATAAAAATTAATACATTTAAAATAGATTAGAATTTTTTTTTTTTTTTTTCGGGCCCTCACACTCTCTCCCCCTTAAAAGAATTTCGTCCTCGAAATTATCACCTTTTTTTTTTTTTTTAAGTTGTTTCCAGAGGCAAGAATTTTATCAACTTTAAATATCATTTTCTAGAAAGATGATGGAGTGAAATGTTAGCTTGAAAACCTTTAAGTTAAATCTTTGAGTAATTCTTTACGTGCAACAAATAAAACATGATTATGGGATTCAAATAGGGAGTATCAAAGATTTTCCAAGAGTTAAGTAAAATAAAAGAAAACAGGTTTGTTGAAGAGGGATAAGTTATAATTCTTCCAATAATATTCTAAGAAAATATTTTACATTCCCTTCACTTAGGGATCATCAAACCTTAACTACTAAGCATGGTATAGAGATCCATCACTACCACACAAGTAAAAGCTTATAACTCCTATACTTGATTGTCTTCATGCGTGCACAATTATGTTCAAGCCTAATTCAGGTCAATCAGCATTGCTAACACCTAGTCATATCATATATTAAAGTAAACCTCATCCTCATTTGTCAACCTAAATCATGGTAACATTTCATATTCTCGAACCATATATGTGTATGTATACATTCTCCTCTCAACCTTGGGGTGGTTTAGATCTATACCTATGATGTATTTCCCCATTTTTTTTTTTTTCACACAAGTCTATGGCTATATAAGGAAAGGATAGGGATCAACTGATGATATATGCAATGATAGTCATGCATATGCCAAAATACATTTATTTAATATCACAAGATAAATGCATACTTAGTTCAAGTCAATCACAATTGGACAAAGTACAAACACATAACAAGTCTAAACATTTATAAGAGAAATTAAACAAGTCTGGAGTACTTAGCACATTAAACACTCAAACACTCAAGACAAGCATCAAAGTTCAAATCTAGCCACCATCTATAGAAAACCCTAGCCGGGTATCCATTAGACTAGTCCATGATAGCACTTATAGATCTAATTTCTCACAGTTCAACTTCGTGGACCTAACACTAAGATCCTCCATGTCTTGACCTTCACTATTGGGTAAGTAACCCAAGCCAAGCACAAGAACACATGGACTACACAAGAACACGTTAAACATACAAGATCACATTCCATGTCAGGACAAACAAAGCAAGGTTCCCAATTTATTTCCTTCACACAAAGGGCTAGCGTAATGGTCCTAGTTCACTTCATAACGAAGCCAAATGATCACAGAAATCCAACGCTAAGATACAAAGGTTTTTTTTTTTTTTTTTTTTTTTTTGTATTCAAGCACCAAAACAAGAAGAAAGTCAATTCACATCATGGTTGGCCACCCAAGAGGTAAATCAACTCAATCCCCATTCCTGCCTGACATACTAAGTAGATTCCACAATCTACCACAAGCATTCACATAACAATCAAACCGATCCCACAACCGCATCCTAAACTTTAAGCCTAGGATACTCTACAAAGATCTGAAGCCTAAGCTCGATACCACATGGCTCACCTCTCCCTGCAGGGTATCACTGAAGCCTCAGCCTTCTCGCCAGACTGGTCGGCCAAATTCATTCTAACCATGGTTTACGTTAAGATACAACCATCGAGATTGGTTCAACTTAATACATCAAATCAACCACCGGAGTTCATACTACAAACCCTTAACATAACAATCCATAAGGTAATTCACAGGAATTGTTTCCCAAAAGTCATCAACTGGAAAGATTTTTACACCAAACAACTTCAAAAGACTAGATCTGGTCTCGGTCTGGCCTCCGCACCCGATCTAAAACCCCAAAAGTCAGGAAGGGGAAAATATATGGGGTGAGCTTTTAAAGCCCGGTGAGAGTCCCAAACACATAGCAATTAAGCACATAGACATAACAAGCTTTAGTAAAACATTAATGTTCATATAGGACCCGCTTTCACGTAAAGTTTCCAATTAAAGAAAGTATACGTAGTTTCTTTTCCAAATATCAGGTTTCAAAACAGTAACAATCATGGTGCTCATTGAGCCAATCAATCAAGAACAGTCAAGAATAATGGATTGGTGCGGCTCTAGAGGTGGCTTCGCTGAACGTGGCACTTAGCCCGCCCAATCAAACAATCAACAAAGAATCGGCCTCAGGAGGAGAAACAGAGTCTGCAGAACTGTCATTTTATTTATTCTCCAACCCTTTCACCCAACTTCTGATCCAACTAAACAAGCGAGGCGGTGTACACTCGAGGTAACCTTTAAACAGACCTGTGGTCCGCCGACGCATTCACCAAGCCCCTACCGCTGCCTCGGAATAGCCGACTCACTGGGTTTGGGATCCCTA
The DNA here is from genome assembly GCA_013103745.1 of Gardenia jasminoides. NCBI lineage: Eukaryota > Viridiplantae > Streptophyta > Magnoliopsida > Gentianales > Rubiaceae > Gardenia > Gardenia jasminoides. The sequence continues at coordinate 18,926,648 of CM023099.1, forward strand.
CGGCCAACAGGTCATGCACAGCTTGTCATGCACAAGCACGTGTACGTGGTTTAGTTTATTATTTTAGAGGCAGGGACAACCGACAATCAATTTCAACCTCGAGCCCCTTTAGAGAGTGCACCAGCCTTTTTAGGGGCGAGGGCCTGAAGGCCAGCCTCTTCACCTCAAGCCTCAAAAAAACAAGTTTTATTGTTTTAAAACAAAACATACTAAACCACCTAAGCACGCTGAGTCAAATCAAGAAATAAACTCATTTTACATAAAACCCTAGTTTCAATCATTCAACGATAATCACATTTAGAAACCAATCATACAATAACAAGTAATATCTAGCAACAAGGATCAAGTAGCAACAAATAGGAACCTCACCTTAGTTTGGTCAAGGTTGAGTAGGTGAATCAAAATCCTTGGTCTCAAAGCTCTCGCTTGTATCACCGACGGTCCCGAGGTACATAATTACTATATCAATTTCTAATTATAAAAATCAATTTTGACCAATTCACTCTTTTATGAAAAGCAAGGATGTATTTAGGTTTAACCAAATATGAGTAAGTTTCAGAGTTTGGGGAAATTGGTTTAACAAATTTAGTAATTGATACACTAAAAGAGTTTTGATAACGTAATGTATCACCTTTGAATAATTTAGAAATAGTTTTGCTTAGTTAGAAAATTGACTAACGGAGGTTTAGTTCTTTTGTCATAGTACAAAACGAGTTTTTCATAATTTTAATTGGTTTGAGAGACAATTTGATTCCGCTTTTACCCGCTTTGGTCTTGCTAATGAACAATACCTCTATGGGATTAAAACAAGTTTTATATGTCTGAATTTGAGTTTGTAAAGTTAAGGTTTTAATCAAATGACCAAATGTTGTAAACGAAAGTTTCATAAGGTGCATCGCTAGAAACCAGTTTTGCCACAGCTTTCAAAATCGAATCGAGTTTTACCTGCATGAATTGCATGATTTTGGAACCGCAAAAACTAGATTCATAGTTCTTTATTTTCTCAGAGAACATCGAAAACAATTCAGACCAGAAATCATTCAAATTTGGCCATTAAGTTTCGAAACCATCATTTCCAGAAAATTCGCAGGTTTGATTTTCAGCAATATTCATCAGTTTGCCACGGCGTAGAAAATGAGTTATGGCTGTGAGGTACCAATCAAGCTCTTTTGGGTCTAGTTTCAAATGCCACTAATAGTACCTGATTTGGACTTATAAATTGTGAGATACAAGCATTCTGTTTTGGTCCAATTTGCTCACTGATTTCTGAAAAATGCAAGTTTTGAGCAAACTTTGTGAAATTCTAAATACTTAGCTAATGGTTAAAGGTCTGGTTTGGTTCCCAGCAAATCAAACCTTAGGTCATCATCATCAACTATCAGTTAAACATCAAGGCATGCAACAATAGCAATAGGCAGTCAAGTATTAACCAAAGTGCAGGAATATCAAGCTCAAGCTCATCAATTCAAGATTCCAACTTTGGTCCGAGTGATTCAAGTTCATCAAGCATTCATGAAAAGCTGAGATATGCAAGATCAAGTCAAAATAGGCTGCCAAGCAGCATTTTAATACAATGCTCGAGGAAATAGGTTCAAAGTTTTGTTTTAAAACCTGAGAATGAAAACAGTTTTGAATTTCAGCCAACTTTGAAGATTTACTGGGATTTTAAAACGAATTAGACTCTGAAATTTATAGGGTTTAAACTTTCTGAATGTAGTTTCCAACGCAACAAACAGAGCTCAAATCGGATTTTTCTACATCAAATTGTTTTTTTTCCAAGACTGCTCAAGCAGTCCTGCAAGAAAATTCCAGAACGTAGATAGTTGGAGGAAATCAGTCTTTCTTCCCTTAAAACATTATATTTTCAACCCAAAACTGACAGGCATACATATATATATAAGATACAAGTCATAACAGCAGCACAAAGCAGTAAATAAGTCTCAACAGCTTTGGGGTTCTTCATCAAATTTTCAGCAGTAATCTGCTAGCTGCAAAACAGCCTTGTGCATGTCATTTCCTTAGCTAAAATTGCAAGTTTTAAATGCTTAGACTCTTCATGCAGTAGGTTAGGGTCTTAGCAACAAGATTCCAGTTCATTTTCAAACATTTAACCAACTCAAACAACACACCAAGCCATGGATCAAGGCTGAAAACTCAAAACAGTTTCAAGAGTGCAGGAACTAGATTCCAGCCATGGAACTTGATTCCTTTTAGCAATATTCAACATGCAAGCTCAGATTTCTAACATACTTTGAGTACACAAGATGTCATTGAGATTTTAGCTTCAAAACATAGATAAAATGAGAGGTTTTAAACTTTAGCTTTGCTGAATTTTGTTCCAGCAGCTATGGAACCCAAGCAGAAGTTTTTCAAGGCTTAACCATCATCATCAACCATCTACTATCCATAAACAAGCTCCATACTCAATATATATCAAATATACATGATTCTCAACACTAAATAGCCATAACTCCAGCTTATTTTGTAAGAAAAGTAAAGGTTTAACACATAAGAAAGCTGGAAGTTTTCTAGAATGAAATTTCAGCAACATGCATGGTCATTTCTAGGCTAGATCATAACTCAAAATCAACATGCATCTACTATATAATCAAGAAGAGAGTAAGGAGCATCTTATACCTTCTAATGAACAAGAAACTTTGAAGAAAACAGCCCCAACTCAGTCCCACAATCCCCACACCAAACACCAAGTTCTCAACCAAGAGTAGAAGCAAAGACTAGTGAAGTTTGTTGGTGATTTTGCTAGCTATTTGAGGTTTTTGAAGAAGAAATGGAGAGATTTTTTCTGGTTTCTTGCTCCCCTCCTCGGCCTCCTCTCTCTCTCTATGGCAAGACAACAACCAACAAATGAATGGTTTTGTCTTGATGTTGGGTGGTTTTATTGAAAGTGGCATTGGTTGCATGGTAATTTGTTTGAAGTTGAGGGGAAAATGGTCTTTTTTAAGATTTTGACAAATGGCACAAGGAAGTTGCCACTTGTTGTTTCATTGCATGAAGTTAAAATGCTTCCAATTTGACCCCAATTCTTAGGTACTTGTTTTATCTAGAACCCCAATAATTTCACGCTTATTCATTAAATCTCCTGATAAATTTAGGGTGAAATAATTTATATACAAGCTAAAAGAAATAAAATTCTACTTATAAAATTAATACATTTAAAATAGATTAGAATTTTTTTTTTTTTTTTTCGGGCCCTCACATGCATTCGGCCCTAGACTTAGTAAAAAAATCAAATGGAGGGTAGACGCCCAGAACGAGGCCTGGATGTGGACCCAGACAACCCCAAGATCAAGGGGTGATCATGAATCACCGCAGGATAATCGCGGAACAAAGGTTCGATACTACGAAAGGCAGTCATGAAGTATCCAACGTGATGACCGGATGCATTGTTCAAATATTAGTCAACCCTGGAAATAACAACAACAAGGAAACTAGAATCAACAAGGAAACCCCTGGGAACGTGGGAAGGAGAAGATAGGCTAGAGAGATTCCTAAATTTTCTCCAAAAGTTTCTTGGAGGACCGTGAATTTGAGGTAATGAGAGTATGGATAGAGAAAAATGGTTTACAATTTCTTGCGCTTTAAACTATATGCAGGAAAGACAAGTTACCTTACTGTATTTCAACTAGAAATAAGTACCAAAGCTTGGTGGAATGTAATACACTAAAAGTAGGAAAGGGAGCAGACCCGCAGAAATTGGACTAATTTTAAGAGAGACCAAGACATTAATGCCAAGTACTTTCCACCTTGATCCAAGAAAGTGAGAGGATGATGCCCATTAAGCTTTTGAATGTGGAATTCGAGTGTCGCTGAAAGTATGACCCACCACTAAACTTTCTAAATTTGCACCCGAGTTTGTGGTTTATTGAAAGTTGCCGATAAGACGCCGCTCAAGGGTTAAACGCTAAGATTCAAAAAAAAGGACTTGAGGTAGCTTAAATCATCACTTGGGGAAGCTTGAAAAAGGCTCAACGAGTAGACGGAAGTGGTGTGTAGACACCAAATTTTGACTTTTCTTTTATTTTCCTTGTTTTTATCTATTAATGTTTAGTTATTACCTTTGAATTTTCTAACACATTTTTCTTTTTTGTAGGTTTTTCTTAAAAAAAAAAAGTCAGAACGCTGACTGCCATTTGATGAGTCCAAGGTATCCCATCAGGTTTAAAAAAATGACGCGCTGGATTTTCCCGTAACTTTGATCATCCTTTTCCAGCTGTATTTTTTCGATGCTTGAACGATAAGAAACCTATTTAAACATTCCCCCAATCACCCCTAACCCCCAACAACTCATCTAACGCTCAAGATTAGCTCATCTCATCCCAAGAACATCAAACCCTTAGTTCTAGGTTTGGGTGGCTATAAATAGCCTAGATTAGGGTTTAGCAAAGCAGGTGGAAACTGGAGAAAAAGAGGCATTAGGAGAGCTTGAGAGAGAAAAAAAGGAGAAAACGGTTGGGAATTAGAGAGAAAAAGGAAAAAGAAAGAAGAAAAGAAAAGCTAGGGTTTCACACTTGAGGAGCTTTATTCTTAAATTCTGCCCCTTCCCTTCGCTTTTATTCAAGCCCTATCTGTAACATACTTATACTTATTTACCGCTTTGATCTAAAATTATCTGAGATTTGGCCTTTGTGGAACCAAGGTCTTGAGTTTTTCTTTTAGTTTGGGATATTTGATGATGATTATCACCTATATGAGCATGTTAGGTTTATAAAGCCTTGGTAAGGCTAGTAGACTTGTTTTACGCTTAAAATTAAACGCTTGATGCTTCGCGGATGATGTTGTTGTGATTCCTCGAAATTTCTGGAAAAATGTTCTTCGCTTTGAAGATGTGAAGAAACGCTGACTACTTTACGGATTACAAGGTGAATTCGTCCCGCCGTTTGAATACTTGAAGATGAAGGCTTTATTCTTATGGTTGAGCCGGAAGAATTCCGCTTGAATACTTGAAGACGCTGAAGAACGACTTCTCTATGGTTACTTCACGCGAATATCCCAAGCTTCGTTGAATACTTGAAGATGTGAAGAAACGCTGGATATGCGCATACAGCCACCACGTGAACCTCCGCTGCTTTACCGACAGCTTCTTCCCTTCCCTTTTGTCTATTTGATGATGTTGATGTTAAGATTTGCTTTCCTGATTTTAGCTTGTTCGACATGATCCAATGCTGGTGTTTGATGTTTAAATGATCCCTTGCCTCAGGATTTTATTGTGATATTGTCTCAAAACCTGGAAGCATCTTCCGATATTTTGAAGATGGAAGAACAAGGTTGAGCATGCTGTCGAAGTCCGCAAGCTTCCTCTCCGACTTTGATTTTTTGCCTGTAACGGACCGTGTTGCGCTCACCGCTTTCATCCTCACAGAATCCTTTTTTGTACTCGCTGATATTTCTGCTCTTTGTTCCGTAATTTACTCTATTTCCTAGTATTATTCTGCTTGCTTGCACTGCTAGATACCCTTTAAATTTTGATGATTTTTCCTTAAATTGGTACCTTGATCCTTTGTTGACATTGAGTCTTAGATAATCATTCCCATCATTTAAGGATTCACTAAGGCCTCACATCAAGGGATGGTAACTTCTTTCCCATTATGTGCTCATATGTTTTTTTGCATGATCTTGCATGTGTTTTAAATTAAGTTTTCCCTTGTTTTATTCATGTCTAGTATTATTTATGTTATTTAATTTTGGTAAATCATTTGAGCCTGGATGCCAAGTTGTAATAGATAGGTTTAATTTTGTAAAAGTGTATTTATCTCTAGAAGATGTATAGTTAGATTATTATCGAATTCTTCCTTAGAATGTATTTAGGTTTCCCAATGTAATAATTAGTTTTTTATATGTTTATTTTGCATGCTTGCATGATTATGTGTTTATTTGCTTTCCTAGGGTCTTGCATTTGATATTATGCATGTATGTGTTGCAGGTTTATGTTTTATGTGTTTACTCGCTTATTATCATGTTCATGTTTATTTTGTGTAAATATATTGACGCCACCACACTAGTCCAACTTAGTTGTGGTCTTCCTCGATTTCACTAATCCAATGTTAGTGAGAACCTTTTGACGAGGGCTAGTCCAATGCTAGACCTTAAACGCTCATTCACATTAGATACAAATTTCACACACTTTTCACTTTAGAGTTTTCTTCCCATTTTGCATGTCACTATTATCCCATCCCTGCATGTGAAACATCTCATTTAGTTTTCTTTTATTAGATTAGTGCATTTAAGGCATTACCCTTTGAATTAGGGAAAAGAGCTGTAGTATGGCTCCTAGCCTTAGCACGCTTTTATTTCCTTCTATAAAGGAAAATTCAAAGTCATGAATTTAGTCCCCTGCACCCATTATGTTGCATTATCCCTTTTAGACATACATGTGCATTATTTTAAATAAAACCATTCTTTAAAATCAATCTTTCTTCTTCTGTTTTAAAATTCAAAGTTAGGCAATTTCTTAAAATTCATCTTTTGAAATTCAAGTTCCTTTTGCATTTAAAATTGACCTTTCAAAAACCAATTTTTTTTCTTGATACTTTTAAAGATTGCATTTTGAAAAAAACCCTCCGCTTATCAAGTCTCATCATTTGCATTTTTCGTGACCTCCTCGGGATCAAAATTGATGACACAACTAATGTGATCAATTCCAATCACACCTCAAGGAGACATTTTGCCCCTCGATCCAACATTAGGTTTAGGTTTTGCATCCATATAGACAACATCCAAATGTGATAAATTTTAAAGTTAGAATTAGAAATTTTCAACTAAATCTTGCAACTAGCTTTGGCTAGGTTAGAAGGGTGCCTTAGAGACGCAGTAACATCGAATCTTTGCCTTCCCTTCTTTCAACCCCAGACCCCTAACCTTTTCTAGTTTTCAAAGACCTGAGTCGCCTAAAAAGGGTTTTCTTTTGTTTATTTTCATTAATTAAAATTTTTGGGTGACTTGGTACACCTAAACTCCATACCAAGTGGCTAATCCAAATTTCTAAAACCCTTTTCTAGACTTTGTTTTGGTCCAAACCGTCGATTTTATAGTCCCATGACCCCTTTCCTTTCTTTTTTTTTTCAAAACAAAATAAATCAAAATCTTTCCTTCCTTTCCATTCAATCAAATGTCATGGCAGCTCATTAATTCCATTGGGGATTTTCCTAAGAGGTCCGAAAGCACTGATTTAGTTGATTATTTTTTTTTAACTTTCATATATCACATTTGATGTTTTAGGTTGCATCTTTTCTTTTCTCTTTTAGGGGTCTTTTAAGTAAACTCCTTACACATCGCAAGTATTATGATGAATGAATTATTGTTTATTTATTTACTTGTACCGTGGCTTTGCATTTTAAAGTGGTATGCACTACCCTAGAGCTCCTAGAATGTTTGGTATTTTGAATCTCTCCTTCAAAAGGGAATCACTTTACACGGTATGTATTTTACTTTGAGACCTCACTTTTTACTTCTCTTTAGTGGTTTGTCGCACCACTCTTCCTATTAGATTAGATCGATCCAAAATACTGGGTACCCACGTAAAAAATGAAGCAAATGTCTAGGATCACTCAACCACCACTCATTGGATTGATGACCTTACTTTAGTCTCAAGGTTGAGCCTGTGAACCTGAAGCTAGATGCATTAGTGGCCCAACCTCATGCATCCATGTTGAATTACCAGGTAGAGTCACCTTACCCTATTATATGATCACTGACACCTAGAGAGGGATTCCACCCCTTTATTTTTGTGCAATTTGTTGCTCTAACGTGTTATGTGGTATCTGCTGAATTAACCTTTTTTGTTGTCTTTTCTTTTCTTGCATTTCACAAACTTTTTGAAGAGTCTCCGACTTTTTTAAGACAAGCTATCATTCTAGATAGGCTTTATTCCACTTTAAATTATATTTATTGCATTTAAATTGTAATTGCATATCATTTTAGGTTTACCCATGCTCACAAACGGGCTCTTATAGCCATACTTGCACCTTTACTTATTAATAACCTAATCATGCATTTCAACTGCAGGGAACGCCACTTAGGAACTTATTATAAGATTATGTCCACCTTACTTCTCCGGTACATAACCCTCTAAGAGATTCATGTTTAAATTTCTCAAAGAAAACCGATAGCTGCCCAGTAAGTATTTCACCCAGCTGACGGATTCAGATGATAGACCCAGACGACTGCACCCAACCGCCTAAATGAAATTCAAAGCGGTCTGACTCTCTCTCTCACCACAGATCAATCAAGCTGGGACCCATCTCTAATCACTGGGGATTTTAATACATAGAGTCTGGCGGGTATTTGGTGTAGGCTCTAATCCAACTATGGGACCCTAGCTGCTCAGCCTTTAGATAGGAAATAAGGAATTTATAAGGATATTGATGAGGTATCTGTCTCCCCTAACTTAATGTAATGTTTCATATTTCCCCGCTTGCTTCCAAAGTCTCCAGCTTCTGCCGCTTCACCCCATTAAAGGGAAATTTTCTATGGTTCAGGGTCGACGGAGATGGTGTTTTGTTTGATAGTCAAGGAAGAGATGGATTTGACAATATGCCAAAGATTTTTCTGCTCAATTCCAAAGTTGCCCTGGGAGCACAAAAGACCAGCGATTGCATATTGGGATCTACTTATTTCAGAAGAGGACGGAAAATTGGTTTTAAGGTCACCAAGCTTATGAATGACCATTCTGGACAAATGACGAATCAATAGTAATCGTAATTGCGGATAGTGTGACATCTTCGTGAGTTTGCAAAATAAATTGCCGTTGTGAAATTCTTCCTGGATCAGAACCAAATTCTACACATATGGGCTATGGAGCATTTCAAAAGACAACTCCCCGAGAAGCCACCTCTAGTAGGAGCAATTTTCGATTACAAGAGAGTGGGGATGGTGGAGTTGACCCACCGAGCAATGTCAGCCAATCGGTGGATTTTCCAATACGCTTCCATCACAAGGTTAGATTGGTATTAATTAATTAATCGCATCCGTTCTTAATCCAAATCAATTTTATACCGCTGTTAGGAACTCAGTGCAGTTATACACCAAGAGATTTTGAGACGCTGGGACGCTTCAAGGACCTCTACCCGAGTTTGATCAACTTAACTATCATTTTGATACAAAGGAATCTGTCCAAATGAAATTCCAATGAAGGTGGCTCATCATCAAAGCATTGGGAACATTGTCTAACGACAAGATGGTTGCATTCCACAACATAAACAAGCTACTCGTCACACCTCAAGATAAAGACCGCTTGGAAATCGTATTGGAAGACAATATAGGGACAATTTATCAAAAATCAAGAGACCAAAGGTCAACAGGCAAAGGATGAGAGAATGTACAATGAAGCAATCCGCATACAAGCAAACAAGGATTGGCGACAAGAACAAGAAGATGTACAGAGATGCAAGAAACCAAGACTTGAAACGAAATGTGCGTAACTATACTAATTAAGCCGAGCGCATTTATAACCCCACCAAAGAACCAAAAGATGTCAATAGATAAAGGAAAATTCAATGGCTTTTGCGGCCAAACGCCAAGAGATAAATGACTATGATATTTTAGAATTTGCTAATGAAGAACCTTTTCATCATTTCACAAGTGTCCATTTAAGGTTTGATGAACGGCCCCACCTCAGTATTGCATCATGCTAGGCCTACCCTTGGCAAAAGGTTCTCTCTAGGACATGCATCCAATTATATAAACAATCACTAACTCATCTTTTTTCTTTTTCTTTTAATTTCTGCAGCTCCCCTTGAAATAAAAGTTTTAAAATATGTTTCTTTTTCCGGACAGTACTTTTAAAATAACTTCATGCAAGCCCCATCAGTACCCGCTCTAAAGTAAAGCTCAAAGAGTCTCAGAACATGAGTTCTGACCTGATACCGATAGGAACGCTTGGTCACTACCCAATTTTGCTGCCCCTGGGAGCTCAAGAAGTATGGGAAGGTTTAATGAGATGAACGCCGTGGATCGCATAAAGCGCCATATAATTGATCACCGGTGGCAATAATAATAGGAGATGGTTCAATGAATTGGGACCGTTGTTAGTAACCCCTTGTGAACATAGTCAACTCCCCTTTCTCGAAACCACTATTCAAACCACTTTCGTCTCCACCTACTTCTAAACCCACATCGAGCAGTTACCTTTTCTCATCCCTGTTCACCAATCTCCATATTCCTACCCTAATTACATCCCACTAAGTCCAACCAAAAAGACAAACCTCATACTCACTCGGGATCACTCTAAACATGCCTACTCACCTCCAGTGAGCCTCAATACCATACTACATGAACCTTTTGTGTGGGATCTGACTTCCCAAGGAAGAACACCAATGTGGATGACCTTTATTGCAACTGGTGGACAAAGATTTGAAGAAAAGGTCGATAAATTTGATGAGTTCAAGCGAGGAAAAATCAGATTGGTTGTTCTGGCTTGATGGCGATCACTTTTGCCTGCTTTTCTCGACGCAGGAGCTGTGGGTTTCAAGACCCCAAGTTCAGGCAAGTATGACGGAACCGAACCCCAAGATTCCTCAAGATAAGTGTTTGCCAACAAACTGGCAAACCGGTGATGATGAGAACTTGCCCATGCGTCGTTTTTCTCGAGAGTCCGAGGGAATGTTGATTGGTATTCAACCAGTCGAAAGAAATTACCGCTGATTTATCAACCGCTAGAAGCAAGACGAGTATAATTGTGAACTAGCACGCACTAACCACGCTTTGAGGGGAATCAAGAGAAGGCCCTTAAGATCAAGTCAAACGCCATGCTGCTGTAAAAGTTGCCGCAAAGGAGCCTCCCGATAGAAGAGGAGATTGTACATACTTTCATTAAGGCTCATGATCCCCTTTATTTTAGGAGATTTTTCAATGACCAGGGAGTTCTTTTGCTACACCAAGTTGATAATGTGATGAATTTAAAGCTGAAAATGACAATGTGGATCACTCAAATGCGTAACAATTAAAGCACAAGGGTAGAATATGGGTGGAGGAAACTCCCGCGAAAAAGAAAGAAGGGGGCCGCTGTGTGGGATCACACCACATTTCGTGCCCAGTGGTCCGAGAACCTAATTAGTTCAAGCTCATACTCCTTATCCCTACCATCAACCTGCTTATCACAACGCCACCCAAATGCCTCTTCACCCCACCTATTCATTTGAATTCCCCCACCTTTGTTTTCAACTTCCCAACCTATTTCCCACATTCCGCCAAAACTATGCTCTCTAGACTTGCCCCACAAATCCTGTCCAAAATTCTTTTCAACATAATGAAATGCAAAAATGTAAAACCTTTTCGGCACCATTCAGTCCCATTGACCAGTCAGAGTGAGTGCTTGAAGGTCGCTTGGAAAAATCGCAATGCACCTCCCAAATTATATCCCCAGGGCCTGGTGTGACCTCATGCCACTGCACCTACCATTCTCCGCTGAAGCCCGACATTCAACGACATTAATCTGGCCTTGAAGCATAAAATTCAAGACATGGTAGATGCCGGACATAGTTCTGAAGAAGGAATGAGTAAGGGCCAACGCCAATAAAACCTCTCCCTGAGCATAAAAACACCGCTGGAGTGATTAAAGGAGAGTTTGTTGACCCTACCGCCATTAAAAGGAAAGTGAGGTAACGGAGTGGATCATTTGAGAGAGTGGCACTTCGCTCGCAATGCCTATGAAGAATCCTTGAAGGAAAGTTTAATGAACCGTCAGAAGAAGAGAAGAGCCTTTGTGATAGAGATGGATCCTCTCGGAGTCATGCAATAAAAACCTTTCATTCTAGAATTGCCGAGCCGCCATATTTAGTACCCAACAAACTCACAACAATTTGCAAGAAGCTATGGAACTACGATGAACCATCCTCTGCATTTTGAAAACAAGGACATGGAGGAAGCTGATCGCTTATCACAAGGTCCGCAGTCCACTAATCCGTAAACTAGTCGAGAGTCCCATGCCACCTAAGGCCACCCGTGACCACACCAAACCTTGAATTTTTAAAAATGTTGAAACGGCAAGTACAAGATTGTGGAACAATTGGATAAGATGCCCAACATTTCCATCTTGAACCGCTGACGCTCAACTTCATATGGGAAGTACCAAGATTTTGAATGAGGCCTGCGCGCTCAAGATTCCGCCGAGAAGTTCTCACATGTCATTGAAAACGTGGCCGCTAATCACATTTACTTCTCCGAATGAGATCCGATCACGGAAGGAATAGGCATAACAAGGCTTTGTACATATCCTGTAACAGCAATGGGAGGCTGCTGCCAAGGGTATTAGTATGAACGGGTCGGCATCAACATTTGCCCGTGAACACACTTGTAAACTAGAAGGTTTGTCCCCACACTGCTACGGCCCTCACTACTATAGGTAAAGAGGACGATGGTGCTGAGAGAGTCTATGAGAGGTGGACCTGGGTTTCAGGGAGACCTGCCCAGTGTGGCTTTGTCAAGTACAGATTTCACCAGCGTCTGCTGGGCTATTCTGTTGGGGCGACCTTGGATACATACTTCTGGTTCGGTGCCTTCCTCTCTTCATCAGATACTGAGGTTCACCATGAATGACCAGCTGATCACCGTGTTTGCCGAAGATGATTGCATTATGGTTGTCAACCCGAATCCAAGGGATAAGAGAAACTTAGCCTCTCCTCACGCACAGCATATAGTTTTCGTAGGACAGCCCCTAATGGAAAACGCCCGTCCATGTTTTAATCGGCTACAGTGTGATGATACAAAGAAATGATCAGGAGGATGACGATGGAAAAGGCCTTGGGAAAAACTTGCAAGGAATTCCAGAGTCGCTGAAATGCCAACACGTAAAAAACACTCGACCTGCCAATCCAACCCAAAGATAAGAAGGAGGAGATTTGGGCACGCAAGCAAGCGGGAGAAGGAAGGAAAGCGACGATCTACATCCCGTCAGACAGCACATTCCTCGCCTGGTCTGGAGTAACTCATATCGAGGTTGAAGAAGAAAAGCCCGACGAGAGTATAGACGGATTATCTCAACCGCTGTTGTCTGAGCTACCCTTGACACCATCCCCGGCAAATGGAGTTTCATTTGATTCCCCAAGAGGCCATGCAAAACAAGGTTGCCGACACCGGAGGAGGTTTCAAATCTGAGGGATTGTCCCTAGAAATGAATCATGCTTTAATATCAATCATGTCTTCAATGCACTTGTTATTATTTTACTTTTGCTTGTTTGAAATGGTGTTTTAATTATGCTTCCCATGTTACTATCTCATATCTTGTTTCTTTGCTAAATAAAATGAATTCTTTTTTTTGTCCTTCCGCTATGTTCCACTCTATTTACTGCACATTTATTTTATTTTTTCGATGGCCTCAAATAAAATCATTTGACCCTTTGATATCACCACTTTGAATTTGATGACCAAGTACTCTCGATATCTCTCATGAATATGGAGTTTTAGAATCTAAATTTCAAAACCAAAGTGATATCGAGAGATTATGAGTATGAATCTATTTCAAAACCCTTGAATACAAGTGAGGAAAACCCGTCGAATTTAGAGGAAACAAATCATTAACATTGGCTCCATGTTGCATTAAAGAAGTCAAAGCAGGCCCACTTGAACATAGAGCAAAGAAGAGAGATGATTGAGTTCTTAACTTTGTTTCCAAGATGTGTTCGCATGGTCTTACATGATGATGCCGTGGGTTTCTATGCACATCGAGTCCATTGCGATCAGCCACCGATCCAAATATGTCACCGTGAAACAAGTAAGTTTAAAACTTATACGAGTCTCAAAAATAAACGAACGTTAAGCAATTGAAGGCTAGATTATTATGGTATCACACTACCCTATATACATGGTTCTCAAATCCTGTCCCGCCTTGGCAGAAGAGTGGGAGAGGCGCTGGTGTGTGTGGATACAGAGATTTGAAATGTAGCTAGCCCTAAAGATGACTTCCTTACCAACATTCACATCCTTTGGACAACACTGATGATCAGATCAACTTTGAGACCGTTACTGGTATTATCGCATTTTGACGGCAGAGGATGACCGAGAAGACATCAAGCCATCACACCTCGGGGACTTTCTACCAGTCATGCCCTTGGTTTTGAAAAATGCAGAGCTACCTATCAACGAACCACACTCACTGTCTATGATATGATTCTACAGAGAGAACTTATGTTGATGCTATCACCATCAAGTCCAAAAGAGTTGAAGATCATTTGATTGATTTGAGAAAGTCGCTTGAAGCATTGAGGAAGTACAATTTAAAGTTGAATCCGCAATGTGCCTTTGGGTTTCACAAAATTGCTAGATTTATTTCGCTAAGAAAGGTATAGAAATAGATCCAGAAAGATTAAAGCAACCAGATATGCCAACCTAAAAAACTCGTAGATGTGGAAAGCTTTCCTATGAAAGATAAACTTCATTGGTGATCTATAGCACAACTAACATCTACGCAGAGCCCCTCGCTCGTTGTTAAAGAAAATGCACCGAGGGACTGGAATGAAGACCGCCAACAAGCCTTCACAAGATCAAGAATTATTTGCTTCATCCCCCGTCCTGGGCACTCACCAACGCCAGCAGGCCTCCTCATCATGTATTTATCTAGGCTCATGAAGTCGTGGGTGTGTTTTTGGGACAACACCGGCGAATCGGAAAAGAAGGAAAGAGCCATCTACTATTTGAGTAAGAAGTTCACCAATTTACGAGGCTAACTACTCTTTTTCTGGTGAGTCGCGTTTTGCACGGTCATCAAAAGCAAGGTATTACTCGCCGTACCACACCACTTATCTCATTTCCTGCCCGCTCCTCCCTCAAGTATTTGTTGAGAAGCCGATGCCAACGGAACGCATGTGGCTAAATGGCGATGATGTTATCTGAATTTGATATTGTCTTGTCACTAAAAGCAATACCAAGGAGCAAGCAATACCGATCACTTAGCAGAGAACCCAATGGAAGATCACTCACCAGCCTTGCACACCATATTTCTCTTAGTGAAGAGATCTTGTTTGTCGTTATCAGAAGATATGGTCGAAAGTACAGTCGATGAGGTTATTTTCGACGGTAAGCCAAATTCTTTCGGCCTAATCGAGCCGCACTTGTACGCCGAGGAAAAGATATCCCGCTGGTACCTAAGCTACAATTCTCTCTTGCACTAACAACATGGTCAAGTATGGCTTGCATGTTTGGATTAAGATGGTATTATATGGACATCAAAGATTACAGTACTATGATTCGTACTTACTTGTATCAAACTCTCCAACAACTGGTAACCCGGATTCAAAGATCATACCGTGATACCAGAGTCCACTTGATTTGACTAAGAGTTTTAGAGAATTGAGTTTAGACACGCCCTCGTGACTCGCAATGTCTTTGTCCGTGCCTTGGCTACTTTGTCTTCAATGATCCAACATCCGATGAAATAGTGATCGAGCCTATACATCCAACCCAAGAGAAGCCTGCACATTGCCTGCTCACAGAGGAA
The DNA here is from genome assembly GCA_013103745.1 of Gardenia jasminoides. Taxonomy (NCBI): domain Eukaryota; kingdom Viridiplantae; phylum Streptophyta; class Magnoliopsida; order Gentianales; family Rubiaceae; genus Gardenia; species Gardenia jasminoides. The sequence continues at coordinate 18,942,096 of CM023099.1, forward strand.
CTGACGGTCATCCTGGTACCATGACATCAAGGAATTCATCAAAAACCGTGAGTTTATCCTACCGAAAGTGCATTCCGCTGGGTTTTCTACGCCGGTTATCTCAAAAGCTTTTCTTAAACGCTTAGGTGTTTACAAGAAGACGCCTAACCTAGGGCTTTTGAGGCTGATGAAGAAGAAGCCGACACATGATGAAGGAAGTACATAGGAAGGGTGTTGCGGGCCACATGAACGGGCACTGGTTGGCTAAGAAGATCATGAGAACGGTTATTTTGGCTTACGAAAGTAATAGACCGTGGTAAATTTTGTTCAAAAGGTGTCAAATGCCAATTGCATGGTGACGTTATACATGCCCCCCTACGGAATCAGAGGTACCACCGCCTCCTTGGCCATGTTCGAGAACGACGAATTGGAGCTATTGATCCTCCCCGCTCAATGCACCGCTTTATTCTAGTGGCTATTGAATATTTCACTACCGGGTGGAAGCTACATCTTTACAAGCACGGACTAAGAAAAGTAGTAGCAGATTTCATGAAAACAACATCATTCTGCGCTTTGAGTGCTGTAAACTCATCACATAACGTGAACCCCAACAACTACATGGTCAACGGTCCGCGGAATGCAGCCAAAATCAAACACCGAAACTCAGCTATTTACGTGTATCTCGATGAATGGAGCAAGTGAGGTCGCAATAAGAATTTAAAGAAGATCATCCAGAAATGAAAAACCCACCGCGATTGGCCAGAAAAGTTACCTTTGCCTGATGGTGGCAGGATCTAACTCAACCCTTCTACCTGGGTACCACCTTACTCTATGTATGGGATGGAAGTTGCATACCCCATTGTAACCCATCTTTATGATTCCAGTGAAGTCGCTGGAAGAAGTTGAATGACTAAGCAACGCCACTAGCAACCGCTCTTGATCATGAGAAAGGTTATGCCATCCACATGGGCAATGTTACCAGAGGATGGCTCGGGCTTATAACAAGAAAGTAGACCCCAGGCTCAGTAAGGGCAAGGTTTTGAAACGAACCTCCCGAAGGCTGGGCAGAGCTAAAGGGAAGGCCCCCAACCGGCAAGGGCCACTTCATTATTCAAAAGGTGCTACCGAGGAGCTGGGTTCTCATGGAGATGGACCCTACGATTTTTCCCTCAACCAATCAATCGCATCGCGGTAAAAGATTTTTCTATATGATTGCTAAAAGTTTTCTTTAGAAATTGCCGCAAAAGCATGGGTCTCAATACCGACTTTCTTCCTTTTATATTTAAACACTTAAACCTCTAATTTTCCCATTTGAGCCTATAAAGAACTGGTTAATCATTTCAAGCGCCCTCGAGAATCAATCGAACCCCGTCTCAACCTTTTTGCATGAGATTAAAAAAAAAAAATTTTAGGTTTAAACCTCTACACCTCACCCTTAAACCCCTTGTAAAAGCTCTAATGCTAGACCCCATCTTTTACAAAAATTTCAAAGGAATCTTTCAATCAAAAGGCAAATGATGGCTACATTCTATCTGACTTTGTCAAGGATTGTCTCACTAATGCCACCATTTTAACAAACATGTTTAAATTGATGAAATTGGGTTTAAATCGCTCATTTCACTATCTACCATCCTCTTCAAGAAACCAAAGTGGTACTAAGGCATGTTTTGAAAAGCAAACAAGGTAAGTGTAAAGGAAAGGTTCATGGGATGAAATCCGGTGATTACGCGCATCGATTTACCTTATCAAGCCACCCCTTGCCGCCGGGAAACTCCAGCGATGATATCCAAAGCGGGTCAGTGCAACGCTTTGGTTTTAAATACGCCTGACGCTATTATTATTGATTTAAAATGCCATGTTTAGCATTCATTCTTGGTCAATGTCGTAAAATAAAATTGTCTCTTTGCACAAATTTGTAACATATTTTCATCAAAGTGCGCATTTTGCCAAAGGACAATCCTCTTAGATCACCACAAGGCGTATGGTGATATGGATTCGGCGAAGCGAACCCGACAATAGATTCCACCGGTCGAACAGCGGAATTCAGTCGACACCGCTCGTCGACGCCCAAGAACTCATGTTTACTGGGTTGCTCGATAAAAAGCGTCAAACGGCATGGGCGCATTATTGCTTTTACCATTTCTTTCTTTGTGCGCGCATAGAACAAAGGACCGATCGGGTCAAGTCGAGTAACGAAAGGGCCATTTTGAGTATGTCTCTAGATCTGTATGATTAAATCATTTTGAAGATTGATTAATTGTAAAATTGAGGAAGGATACTTTTGAAAATTTAAAACGGTTTTCATAATGCGACAATTACTAGGTGTTATAACCCACGCTCTTTCAAAATTCCTTTCTTCTGAATGTGCTGCTCTACATTCCGCCCTGAGTGAACACCCAAGAGGGCCACCTGAGGCGAGGAGATTTGTGGGTCGAGACTCTCGCTTCCTTGATTTGGTGCTCATTCCATTCTTGCTTTATTTCTTGTGTTTAACTTGTATTCTGCTTTTTTTTAGACATAGTTTAACTGCAGTTCGGTCTTTTGATTCATTTGTTTGCATCAGAATGTGTATAATTTTGCTCTATGTGCTTTATTGCCAAATGCAACCTGAACGGTAAAGTACAGA